>JAYESA010000019.1:67468320-67522390 GCA_036927795.1 Iris macrosiphon | reverse complement strand
TACAGTATTTCCAGTATATCCTTTATTGTATATTTCTCGTACATATACATGCATCTTGTATATTTCCATCTATATACTGCTACATAGTTTATATCATTGATATAGAACTGCTATTTAGAAATATACTTTGCTCCTTTCTGACTGGAAAATATTTTCCAGACTATGCCTAGAGGACTGGTATCCGACACTTGTGGACCACAGGGTGAGTAGCTGCAGTCTTGGACTTAGTAGTGCAGTCGTGATTCTGGGAGGTTTAGCCGGAATTACTAGTTATCTAGTTAGTTTCTCAATTGTCTATTTTGGTACCGGATTTGTTTTCGGCATTTTGTTGAGACTTGGATTTATTGTTGAGTTAGATTTATTTACATTAGACTTGTGTTGTATTTCATCTTATTTCTTCGATTTCTTATCGTGCTGTAGTTATGTGATTGAGTATATTATTCATTTATTTTGTGTCATCCGTACCTCCTTATGGAGATTGGATGCTCGTGTGAGATTGCTTTGTTAGTATCATGACCTAGACAGCGTTCTACCGCCGATGCTGCAGCGTAGGCTGGACGTACCAGCACACTCGTGCCCCTATACCGGGTGCGGGTCGTGACACCTTTATATCATCACCTTATTTTATATTAGAGATTTTACCCTCCTCTCTCATTTTTGTATTGATATAGTCATTGGTAGTGGATTTGTCTCCACCCGACTATTATTTTGGATTATTCAGACTCATTATTCTAGTTTAGTTTTTTTTTTCTATGACTTGTGTGGATGAGATTAGTATTTCTGGGACTTGTGACAATATATATACCACATGTGAGTTATTATTCATATTACAACGTACGTGTGTATTATGGTATCCATATATTGGAGTTGTCATATACATACGGCTGGCATGCTTACGTATTACTAGTCTTACGTATTTTGGGACTGGGGCATAACATACTAGGAGCCCAAAAATCCAAATAGGGTAAAACCGTCATAGGTAAGCCCCAATTTGACATTATACGGATCCAAAAAAATTTAGGATACTCTCGATCAAAGTGCTTCTATGCTTCACCATCGAATGGATGATCCAACCCTTCTTCGATCTGTTTTCCCTTGTGTTAACTCATGTTTTCGGCAGTCTCCTTCACCATAAATAACCTATGCAACCGCAGCGTCAAAGGGAGGTAGTACATCGAATCGGTCGGCTTTCTTGCACCAGGAGTCTTTCCAGGATCAATTGCCTTATAGTGATCAGCACCACAGAATCTGCATATTGTTTCATCTTTGTCTTCTTTATAGTACAACATGCACCCGTTGTGACACGAATTGATTTTTTCATATCCTATCCATAGCGATCTAACCATTCTCTTAGATCGGTAGAAGACTGTAGGTAACTTGGCACCCTCCGACAAGATCTCTATAATCAACTCGATCAGTCGGTTGTAGCATTCTTACGACATATTAAAATCATACTTTATACTCGACAGCCTGGTGACTACCTCTAACGGTAAATGGTCCTCACAACCAGGATACAATAGAGTCCTTTTATTCTCCAATAACTCCATAAACTTTGTAGTAACGGCATTCGGTGCCTCCTCAGCTGCTTCATGATTTTTCGGATCGAAAGTATGCCCCGCAGTGTCGAAAACCATGTTCACATACCCGTTGTCAAAATCAGCATGCTCGTGGACATTCATATATGGCTCCACATAAGGCCCCTGCTCCGATGCTAAAATTACAAGCTCTCCGTGTGAGGGCTACTGATAGTAATTCAGAGTGAACCCTCTCGAGTACAAAGGATATGTCACGTCCACTTCTGGATGATATTCTAAGTTATGATATTTCACACATGGACCCTTAATTTATGTGTCGTCCATGTACTCAGGGAACGTTCTGACGAGCTGCATGAACTGCTCTACTCCCTCTATGTATTCACCCCGCACACCGCATATGTCATCAGGATGACGGTTGTACATCTATGAACGATGATGCATGTAGTAATTCAGATCAATTTTTAGATACTTCTACAAAGATGAATAGACATCGTTCAAGTATATTATCCAAATATTCATCAAAGTGAGTATTTAGGTCATATTGTTAGTATTCGAGTTATGATGCATGAGTATCCATATAGTGTATTATGAGTATCTGTAAAATAAATAAATAAATAGATAAGTTTGATATTGATTTCCAAACCTAGTAGACATGTGGAAAACTCTGATTTGAGGATATGGGTATCGTCACATATTCTTTGTGATCCATTCATGTGGATATTGTATACAATGGTACACAATATCACATATTGATACTCTCTTGTATCTTGACACTAGGATACAGTTTCAAATACCCATGACACTAACTTGAAACTCGGTCTCTAGGTCAAAACTTGGTTATACTAAGATACATCTTTCACCCCTTGATAACATCTATACTTAGGCACCAACACTTGATACTCAACACTAGCACATAACTCTCTCAATATTGGCCGATACTTTGATTTTCTAATTAAATGCAACTTTATATACAAAAGTTATCTACTATCCTCATTATTTAGTTCTAGTTTTTCGTATTGCTCGTCATTGATCGATACTTTTGATATAGATATAAGTTATCCTATATTTATATATAAACTCAGATATAATAGTATCTTAGAATACCTTAGCTATTACTAGTATCTTAACCCATTACCTAGACACTTTCCTATTACATTGCTTTCAACTCCAATGCCTTAATCCATACTTTATATCTTAACTTAAAACTTACCTCTTACCCTTGTCAAATACCTTAGTAACTTGCATTGGTAATTCAATACCTATACTTACTTACCCACAAATTTACTCATTGATACTTGAGTATCATATCACTATGATACCCATGTATCGCTTACTTATCCACAAATATACATTGGTAACATGATACCATGATACTTGCATTGGTAACTCAATACCTATATTTACTTACCCACAAATTTACTCATTGATACTTGAGTACCATAGTATCATATCCCTAATTATAAGGTATTATCTAAACATATGTCCAAAGTTCTAAAAATATATCTATAAATTTTTTAAAATAAAATATATTAAAAATATTTTAGTATAATTTAATTTTTTATCTAATTTTTCAATAATATCACAGATTTTTGTTTTCTTTTTAGTGCAATGCGCAAGTGAGCATGACTAATAATGTACTAATATCTCTCCCTCTAACCACGAGGAATATTTCTAATTTGTTCGCTTTGAGTACGGGAAATGGATCATATACAAAATAAATTAAATTTTTTATACTAATATAAATATTAGTTTAGAGTATTTGAATAATGGTAGAAACTTTAATATCTATCTCTAGTACTGTATAATTAAAAAAAATAAGATTATCGTATTTTTTATCTAAATAAATTCTTATCTTACTAATTAAAATTATTTTCTTGTGTGTGTGTGTCTGTCCATGTATCAGGGTTAGGATTGTGTCATGTATATGTGTCCGTCCATGTACTATATGTGTCAGTATTAGGGTTGTGTCATGTGTGTGTATGTCTATCCATGTGTCCTGGTTGTGTCCTCAGTGTGTGTGTCCTAATTGTTTTTGGGTCAGGGTTAGGGTTTATCGAGCGGGGAGGAGGGGAAGAAGAGAGCCTGAGGGAGGGGTCGACGGAGGAGACCACGTCAGAGGGGAGAATTCTCGCCGGAGGGGAGGAGACACGTCGGAGGGAAGATGGGAGGAGGACTACGTCGGAGGGAGGAGAAGACGAGGAAGGGAGCAGAAGCGATGGAGGAGAGTAGCCACACGGGGGGGGGGGGACTTCGCCGGAGGGAAGAGGATGCCCGAGGGGGGAAGACTTTGACAGAGGGGGGTTTGAAATTTTGGGAATTGGATCGAGAGAATGGGAGAAAACAAAATCATGAACCCTATATAAAATAATTTATCGACGTCTTAAATAGACGTTGCTAAACTTCGCTAATATATTAATATACTGCGACTTGAAAAAAAATATCGCTAAACGTCGCTATAATTAAAATATTAGCGACGTTTAGCGGCACTCCTGCGACATAGATGTCCATTTTACTAAACTATGTCGCTAAACGACGCCAAACGTCATTATTAGTGACTACCTACGATATTTTATATTAACATCACTAAATTAAAAAAATTAGCAATATTTTATAATAACGTCGCTAAAAGCATCGCTATTTGGACAATATTTGGTACTAGGCATTGACCGAAATGTATAATTGTCGCACTGGGACCTTCTTTACCCCTAGCGGGGAGATGGGACTCGCCCTTCATGAGATGTACGATATTTTGCGGTTACCCTGAGGCGAGGAGCCGTATGAAGAGTATACTCCTAATAACGAGGAGTTGGAGGAACAACACCCGGGGTTCCTTGCAGTGTCACCATAGCACCTATCAGTAGACCTCGAAGAAGAGGGATAAAAGCGCGGAGAGGACATTACCCCATACCACTACCTGGATCCATCATATTTTTGAGATTGCAGCTTCGGTCCAGATTATCGTTTGAACACTCCGGTCTTACACAGTCATCCATGATCTGGCGTACAACACTAAGAGAAAAACTGTAATAGGTAAGGAGTTTGGTAGTTCTGGCGATACCTTCAGCTATTTTTACCAAGATACCCATCCATTTTTAGACAAAGTTGTGCTGGCTGGATTCTTGATGGTATGGTTACAAAATTGTATAGTCCCGGAAAGTTCTTGGTCAATTGAGAGGGCCACCCGCAACATCATCCTCCTTACTGTGAAGTTGGCTTTTGGTCACCGCCTCGCCTTACTCCCAGCAATGGTCTGCAGCATCCATCGCAGACTTTATGCTTTTACTAGCAAGGTTCTGGCCCATGACGGTCCTGAAGATTTTAACCGGGTTGAGATGCCTTATCATTATTTAATGGGGTGGTTGCTAATGCACTACCCATATCTAATGAGTCATGGCCTCGAGGTAATGACGACGGAAGCTGACGCCTTTGTTCGTCGATATGGTGGGATACCTTGGACTCATACTACGGTTCTCACGTATCAGCATGCACTCGTCCATTTGGCAAATTATTCTTATTTTTGTCCCTGTCCCAAAATTCACCGAGGATGAGGTAAATAGAGTTCATTGTGATGGTGGTGCTGACCGTAAGGTTTTATCTCTGAGGCTCTTCATCTAGGTACTCTCTATCAGACCTTCATATTTAGTGTATTAGAATCAGAACCTTGTCTTCTTGGAGCCATACCTGCCGAGTAGGTTTGCTCGCCAGTTCGGGTACTGCCAATACATGTTGAGCAATCTCAGCCTATGTCTTGGTTTTGTGGGTAGCCTTCTTAATGGGGCTCGATCTTGGGATTGTTATTCTTCTACCAATACCCATGTCCGATTCACGCTGCCGGACACTAAGGTTTTGGCACATATTATTTATGCAGCAACTAACTTTCATGTAGCCGTGAATGCACCACCTCCCGGCTTTGTCGGGATACTAGCTTCATCGTGGGCACTAAGCTGAAGCCCCGGAGTGGTGGGTCCAATAAAGGTCGAAGGAAAGGAAAGGAGAAGGTTGCACCATTGCCTACTGACCCTAAATCGACTACGGGGAAAAGAATTCTTTTGATGACCCATCGCCTCTGGTGGACTCTTCAGTAAAGCTCATGGCCTCTCCAGTGTGGGACCCTCTATCTAAGAAGAGAAGACATGAACCATCTTCGGCTGTGAGGTCGAGTTATAGAAAATGGTTGCTACCAAGGACCCTACACATGCTGTGGGAGACGAGGAATAGGTAGAGGTAGGACCCCTTGCATTGGTGATTTGTCAACCGGATCCCATTCTTGATGCCGATATGGTATCCCTACGTCCTCTTAGCTTTATTGTCATGTCCCCTTTTTATGACCCTCTTCGTCCTGGTTTATCTGAATTTATACAGAGATAGGGAGCTGGGGTGATAACACTTCCTTCATGGGCCGCTACAGCAGGGGTTTCTTACCGGGAGGAGGATACGTCATATTCCTGACTCCTGTATGTTGGCGAGCATGTTATTGCGATGGTGGAAAGGTTTGACGAGAAAGGGGATGCTTCCTTGTTCGACCCCTCGGTTAGAGATGCGGGCGCCATGGGGACGACCTTGTCTGCTTCGACAAAATCGCCAACTCTGACACCCTGGTATGTTATTTTGTCGTTTCTCAAGAGATGAGGTTTTTCGGCTTCAATTCTTTGTCGTTTGGGTAAAGTTACTCATTGATTGATTTGATTCGGCATATCCTTCCTACCGAGAAACATATTTAATATGGCGGCGGAAGAGAGTATGGAGGAGAAGGCTGAACCAGGCTCATTAGGGCCTGTCCCATCTTCCACTGTTGTTGGAGAACCCCTTGAGGGACCTTCGATAGACACGGGACTGGCTTCTAATGCCGATCTCCCCGGAGTGTCAATTTTTCTGGCGTCCAGATACTACTTTTGACGGGGCAGAGTTTGGTTGCCGCAAAAGCAACTCGTCATCCGATAATTGTGGTTCCACCACCCGACTTGTCAAGTTTTGTCCCCTCGACTTCACAGGCAACCCAGATTGTCGAATTGCCAATAATTCTTTCGACTTCGGCTCTCTTAACGCCTTTCACGAAAGTTGTGGTAACAACCACTTTCAAGGTTATCCTCCAGGGCTTCTACATATTATTAAGGCAAGGAGTTCAAAATATACTAGGATGAGGGATGCATTTTGTTTAGTCTAAGCACGGTGCCCTGGACCAGATACATATTTTGATGACCCTTCCTGGCTCTGAGCAGACGGCTAACCGGCTGCTTCAGAAGTTAACTGAAGTAGAAAAATACTTGAACGAGTTACAACAGGTGCAACAGGTTGACGTCACGGCGACAGTGGCCACATAGTATGAACGTCTCCTAGACTCCGTAGAACAAATGAAGGATGCATATGGAAAAACCAAGATTGATCTCGAGCAAAAACTTTAGAAGTTGGAACTCCAACGTACCGAGTTGTACAAAGATGAGGCAGCTTACTTCGCTCAAAAAAAATAGATTTTCTCATACTATTGTTAAGATCCAGGAGAAGATTACACAACTCCAGGCCAACCTCAAGATCCAAGTGGATCACGTTCATGAGACCCGCCAAGAACGGGGGATTATCCATGTATAATTTCTTACCGTGGCCCAGTCTTCGGCTGCCTTGAAGAGACTCTGAAGAAACTGGAGAAGACGTACCAGGCTCACTCTTACCTTGATAATCCCGCTTCTGTAGCTTAAGAGATCGAGCGTCGGGTCAAACCTAAGATTTATGCTAGGGTTGCCCATCTCTGAGGACGATTATAAGAGTTGTGCATTGATCAGTAGCATCATTAGTTGTTTTTTCTTCCCCCTCCATTTTTTTCTCTTGTTTTTTGATTAAGGCGTTAGTAAGTCCTCAAATGTACTTTACTTTTGGTTCCCTATTTGGAAGAAATAAAATATGTTTTCCCTTATGTTGGAATTATTCGTGTGAACTTTGGGTATCGTACTAGAGGTAATATGGACCTAGAACAACACCATAGTCTTTCACGGACATCCCACTGGAGGATTTTTAGTGGACCTATTACTTATTATGCACTTTAGTGCAAATAATAGATTCAAAACATGCCTTCCCAGAGGTGATATTGACGTGGTAAGTTTGGTAGACTTAACACCGCTAACGTACTTAGAGTTAAGTACGGGTGCTAAGTTTAGACAACGATCGATATTAGAGGTAATATGAATGTGATGATCGATAGTCAAGTAGGGAGGTTTTCTCAAAGGTAATAAGCACATGGAAAACCCTACTGGGGAGTATGTGCGGACGATAGCTCTGAGGCAACGTGGACATGAACTAATCGATAGTCATACCGAAAGGTTAGGTACAATCCTGGTATTTTTTTGGAAGAAAAAGGAAACGAGCCAGAGGTAATATGGACGTGGTTGTTTTCTTTGGATGCGGTAATTATGGATAGCTCATAGTTCAGAGATAATATAGATGTGAACTATTTGCTTCCATCAAGGACATCCCACTAGGTGATATTTTAGTAGACTTATTACTTCTTGCGCACGAGAGTACAAGTAATAAGTTCAAGACGAAACCCTATCAGAGGTAATATGGACGTAATAGGTTTTGTGGACCCATTACTTTTTGTGTACCTAACTGCAAGTAATAGATTTTAGATAAGCCCTGCCAGAGGTAATATGGACGTGGCAGATTTTATGGACTTAACGCCGCTGGTGTATTTAGACTTAAGTACGGGTGATAAGTTAAGATGACAACCGATATCAGAGGTAAATATGGACATGATAATCGATAGCCAAACCCGAAAGGTGTCACTACCACATTCCGAAATCAGGAGTATTTTTGACTTTTTATAATATTTAATATTATGGTAGTTACAATTAAATAATTGCATGATAATATTTTTAATTTAAATAATTATGTGTGATGTGTAATTAAATATAGTATTATATGCAGTGTTCATTTATTTTTAGCTAGCAGAATTGACCTAGAAGCCCAGTAGACGAACACCTGTCGGAATTATGGAATTTTGTATTTAATTAATTATTTAGAATTTAATTCTTGGAGTTTGTAATCAATTATCGTATTTTATTTAATATTTTTGCGCATTGCCTTTGCTTCGATATTTGGAGCACTACCCTATCTTTTGTCTTCCAACCAAATTCACAATCTTGCCCTAAACATGCCCGCCTTCCATTCTGCTATTTTTGCAACTCATGATTATGCTCTCTGTACATTATTTCTGGCCGCACAAAAATTATCGCGGACGTTATTTAAATTCCTATTTTTTGTATCGTTGTGCGTTCTAATTTAAATTGGAGGCAATCTTGACCTATTTATCGTGCGGCCCAAATTAGGGTAATATTCTGTTCTGGGTCTTCTTTATTATTGGTATTGATGACCTGACCTGATTTTGGCTCCATGTACTCCTAATTAATTTTAGAACACAACTTGCATTTATTTCTATTTAAATTGAGGATACTAGTTAAACCAATTCTAAAATCCCAATTTAATTCCAGTGCCCTGTTAATTGAGCCCATACCGATCATACAGCGCTCCCTGACCCTACAAAACACCAAACACCGAATCGCCCGCCAAATTTTCGTCATTTTATGTGTTTGTGCAATTTTCCAAATTTAAGGGGGCTAAATTGCAAAATTGCATTTTGTGGCCTCACCCAATTGTTTAAACAATGAGGGAACCTAATATTTTAATTAAATCTCTCACCCTCATCCCCACATGAGAAATTTCTTCATGTCCAATCTGGACCACTCATTTAAAGTGGGTCAAATCCTCACCCTCCATCACACCCTCTCTCTCCCTATTTAATGTCTTGTACCCTCAAACCCTAATCCCTAGACAACCTAGGTTTTCCCCCACCTTACAAGCCTCCTCCCTCTCTCCTACGTATGTAATTCTTTTCTCCTTCTTCTTTCTCCTTCTCATTTCTTTTTCTTCTTCTTCTTCCCCTTCTTCTCCTTTTCATTAATTTTTGAGAATTCAAATTTAGAAGGGGGATACTGTTCATTCCCCCCATCACCACTGTTCAGCCGGCGGTCCATTTCCTGGCGGGCTGTACTCCTCCCCGGCGGATGCTGCCGCTGCCAACCCCTCCATCACCTCCATCAACACTCCGGCCCGAGCCCTCCGCACTCCGGCGCCGGCGGAGCCTGCTGCATCTCCCCATTCTCCTACTGCTTCTCCTCCTATCCCCCCATCTCCACCGGCCGCTACTCCCACATCATCCTCCCACCACCATACACCTCCATCGGCTGCTGCTTCCAACATCCCCACCACCACCGGCATCGGCAACCCGAACTCCTCCATCTTCCCATTCCCTCCGGCCTCCTACTCCACTCCGGCAGACTCCCCGTTTCCTGCTCCTTCTCGACGCCACTGTTCAGCCCGACACCCGCTGTACTCCGGCGACTGCCCCCTGCACCCGGCGGCCAACCCAGGCGGCCCAGCTTCACCCTGCTGCGACTGCTCCTCCCTATCGTAATCTCCGGCCGTACTCCGGCGGCCGGCCGACCCAACAGTAAGTTTCTTCTTCTTCCTCTCCCTCCTTTATATATATATATATATATATATATATATATATATATATATATATATATATATATATATATATACAGAATGTATGTAGGCATGTATGTAATGTATAGTATTTTTTTAATTAATGCTTTAAATATTTGAATATGTGTAGTATATAAATACATAGTAATGATAATTAAAGATAGGTATATTATTCTTTATTAATATTTAATTGTAAATTATAGTATGTAGAATTAATTATTAAGTATGTATAATTAAATGCATATGAATAAGTATATTAATTATTTTTATTAAATTGTATAATTGAGTATGTATCAAATTAATATTTTAAATACATGAATATGAATAGCATTTATTTAATTAATATTTAAAATACATAATGTATAGTATATATAAAATGTATTAGTATGTTAATGTATATATAATTAAGGTGTAAGTTAATGTATATATATTTTATGTGTATAATTATTGTTGATATATATATATATGTATGTATATTTTGTATAAACATACATATATTTATTTGGTATAGTTTCATGTAGTATATGTGTAATAAAATACATATTTTGGTATAAATATATAAATATATATATTCTTATAATGGGACTTATGTACATTTTTTTCATAAACAAATAATATATACTTCCACTATATTATACCTATTTTGTATACTTTGGAATAACAATATATATGTATTATGTTTAATTATTAACAGTATGTTTAATTGGTATATGTATATGGTAGGTATTAATGATTAAAATAGGTAATGTGTTTTATCCCTACTAGGTGACCCTAGTTGACTAGTGCCATGCCTGGCATAGCCCTGAGGCCAGTATATTTCTTCTGTGTGTTAAGGTAGCATCTGATACAAGTGTTATAATTGTGATATATTTTTAGGACTGTTGGTTCACCAGGGAATACTCTGGAACAGGACATCCATAA
The DNA here is from genome assembly GCA_036927795.1 of Iris macrosiphon. Classification (NCBI taxonomy): domain Eukaryota; kingdom Viridiplantae; phylum Streptophyta; class Magnoliopsida; order Asparagales; family Iridaceae; genus Iris; species Iris macrosiphon. The sequence goes on along the minus strand of JAYESA010000019.1, from coordinate 67,511,399 downwards.
ATATCAGCTAAGGACCCAAGGCAAGTACTTTCTCTGATAATTTCCAAATTCTTGATAATTTCTATAAATTCAATAATCTTGAAATGTTACAACTGAATCCTTGACACTGTGCTACACGGACTAGTATAGCTTGGATCTGCAGTCATGAGATGTTACCTTGATTATCGTATTGACATTGTACACGACATGTATATTAGACATCGTACATGATAGACTTGACTTGCTCGTATATCGTGACGTGTCATGGTTGGATCCACAGTACTAGTTGGGGCGGGGAAGTAGTTAGTAAGAAATGTGATCATAACCTCTTATTGTAGTATAGAAATTGTAAGTGTTAATCATGCTCTTCACCCATGATTAGCCAAGCCCTATAGCTATCGTACATGTTCCCAAGCCGATCACATTTTGAAACTACTATTTCAAACACTTAGAATAGATTACAGTTTCCTATTTAAATCATATACTACATCACCCGTATATGATACTGTTCCTTGTTCTTTTTATTTTCATACATGCACTGAATGTATCATATTGCCTATTTGCCTGTCTCTTTACATTGCATGTCTCTCTTTAATTGCCATTGTATTTATTTCACTGTCTTCTCAGTAGCTAGCATGACATGTTTATTACTTTATAGTCCTTATCAATTAAATGAAACTGTTATTTGAGATTGTGCTTTGCTCCTTCCTGACTGGAAACATTTTTTCCAGACTATGCCTTAGAGGACCGCTGTCCGACACTTTATGGACCATATGGTGAGTAGCTGCAGACTTGGTAGTAGTTGTGATTCCGGGAGGTCTAGCCGGAATCACTAATTCTTCTAGTTTTCTGATTAGTTCTTTTAGCAGATTATTTGGTACCGGATTTGTCTTCGGCATTTTTATTGAGACTTGGATTTTGTTGAGTTAGATTTTTACTTCAGAGTTGTGTTGTATTAATTTCTGTTCATTATCTTATCGTGCTGTAATCATGTGATTGAGTATGTGCTCGTTTAATTGTGTCATCCGTGCCTCCTTATTGAGATTGGATGTTTGTGTGACATTAGCTAGATAGTATCAAGACCTTGACAGCGTTCTACCGCCGACACTACGGCGTAGGCTGGACGTACCCACGCACTCGTGCCCCTAAACCGGGTGCGGGTCATGACACATTTTTAGTGGTGGCCCATGCAGGTCAGACTTCGCAAATTATGCGATGTCGTAGTAGTGTGGCATCTTTGTTATACTATTGCGTACCTGCGATAGGATCTAGGACATAGGATACTAGGACGAGAGCGAATACTCAATCACAATTCCTTGAGAGATTCCTGGGATGACCCCTGAGAATCTTGTTATAATTTCCAATTTAAAATCATTCCCTTGTTTCGTCCATTCTCACTTATTGATATTGAATTTGATTGTTGTTGATTAGTTATTAAGTTAGGATTTTGGTTCATTGTAGGGTTTGATTTCACATCAAGATGAATTTGCAGACTGATTATGGTATTATCTGATAACGCATGTCGATGTGGATAGTGAAAATGATTAACATTAGAGCTATTGGACTACAGAAGGTGGATTTAAATTTTTAATTGAAGATTTAAGAAAAAAAAATTGAAGATTTCAATGAATTGCAAAAACTTTGAAATTGAGGAGTTGAAATATGGTTATTAAAATTTTATTTTGAGGATTCAGATTCGATTCAATGAACCTAGACAAGCTATAAGGATTTTTGGAATTGATAAGTTTTTCACTTCAGTATTTAGATAATTAACCTTGAGGAAAGTGTATGCATTTTTACTGTAAATTTATTTCGAGGAGTTATTTTGAGGAATTTTATTTGAGGAAAGGATTTTATAGTGAGAGAGATATATTAGTATATAAGTATATGAGATGCATGTGTAAGGATATGTTGCTTGAGCATGATAGTGATTTCACTGCAAACTGACTTGGGTGTTCATCTAGGATTGTATTAGAGAGAGAACAGTACTTAGTATGGTGTGTTGCATTTGATATGCACTTGAGTGATAAGAATAACTAGTATCAACGATTGCAGTAGGTAAGGAAGCTAGCAGTGAGTGTGCTTGTGATAGAACTGTGGTACCTAGGGGATAGGGGTATCAGACCATGGATGTATCTTTGACCTGTGCAATCACAACTAGGATTTATTTCCAATCTATTATCTTGAATGTTGCTCTTTAGAACTGTACTGTCCTTCCTTGATGATATCGCATTTTACCTTAATTGATTCTTTGGGATCTGTCTTCAGGATGTCGCCGCAGACACGATCTATGAGAGCGGGAACATCAGCTTTAGAGGGGTCTGCCACCTCTCCACCTGATGGACAGACAGTCGTAGTTTCTCCTACATCTCCGATACACGTAGGTGATCCTCCTCCTCCACCTGTTCAGAGGATTGCCGCAGATGTGACGGACAACCTTCCTCCTCCACCGACTCCGATTCCCGGAGGTTTGCCCATTGACGGAACGCAGATGTTTACCTTGATCCAAGGCATGGTAGATGCCCAGAGAGTGACGGCAGATGCTCAGCGAGTTCAAGCTGAGTCTCAGAGGGTGCAAGCAGAAGCGCACCACGCACAAACCAAGCTGATGAGAGAAAGCATGGAGAATGCTCATCAAGTGACTCTCCAAGCTTTGGAGAGAGTAGCACAGTACCAGCAGTTTCCTGGCCAGCAGCAACAGAGATCAGGCACTATAGTGGACTTCAAAAGGATGATGCCTCGAGAGTTCAAAGGCACCGAAGGGATACTCTACGCTGACGACTGGCTAGAGGATATAGAAAGGAGCCTGCGATTGACTCAGATTCCGGAGAACTTGCAGATAGAAGCCGCTGGCAGTCAGATGTTCGATATCGCACTCACGTGGTATCGCACAGAGCCGAGAATTACTGCACAAGGACTCACTTGGGAGACCTTCAAGAAGAAGTTCTTTCCCGACGTGGCATTGGGAACCTTGGAAAGTCAGTTTCATGACTTGGTTCAAGGAAACATGTCGGTCGACGAGTACGCTGCAGAATTCTGTAGATTGAGCCGTTTTGCATCGTCTATGATTCGGGACCCAGGAGATCGAGCCCGGAAATTTAGAAAGGGACTGACAAGAGAGATTCGGTCACGTACTTCTGGTCGTCGTACCGCTACCTTTGAGGCTATCTTGATGGACGCTCAGATTGTAGAAGAGGATCTGGATCTCAGGCCTAAGAGGAGTCATAATACTTTTAGAGATACGAATGGTAGTACAGAACCAGCCAAGCATCCCCGTATTCAGCACCAACAGCAGTACCAAGTACCATTTCATATTCAGCAACAACCATGGACATTTCAGCATCCACCGCAGTACCTAGCACCAGTTCCTATCCAGCAACATCTATGGACGTATCAGTATCAACAACAGTACCAGGCACCAGTCCGTGTTCAGCAGAATCAGCAACAGCCTCCAAGAGAGACACAGCAGACTTGTCATTTCTGTAAGAAGCCAGGTCACCTTTGGGAGAGCTGTAGAACGAGACTAGGACTCTGTTTGTACTACGGCGCTGCGGGACATCGAGTAAGGGATTGTCTTCTAGCCCCTTATCTTCCCGGCCAGCGTGCAGCTTCAGATTATAGAGATCCAGTTAGGCTACATGTGGAACCGTATATTGCTCAGCATCCGCGAAGGGAACCACCCCAGCAGGGCGGGGCATTTGCGATGACGGTCAAGGAGACCGATACTGCAGGTAATGTGTTAGCAGGTTTTGTTCTTTCCTTCCTTCTGTTCCTATCTATTTGATTGATTGACTGATACCTTAGTACCGTAGCTTGCATGCATGATTTCTTGTTAGAATATAGTTAATGGTACCCCTGATATAGAGACTGCAATACCATGACAAGACACCATGACCGTACATATTCTCCTTAGGTTGCATGTTGTATGATTGTAGGAAGGATTTTCTTGGACCATGATTATCGAGGTTGACCATGACGAAGATTTATAAAGGAGTTATGACTTGACAGGAGAGACAAGATGATTAACAAGATGGTTAAAATTCGAGGATAAACACCGATTTAAATAAAGGGCCAAGAATTTAACATGACAGAATTTATGATTTATTAATTCCAGGAAGATTACGACATGATTAAACGGGTTATAAAATTTGGAAATTTTGGGGGATTATCAATACATTTAATTGATTGCAAGTTATGAATTTTAAAATGTTATATTTGGATGTTGCATTTGGAGAACCCTTAAGTACCGCATTGTTAAGTATTTTGAGGAAGAAGAAATCGAAAAAAAAAAAAATTTGATGGATAAATGTTTGAATTTAAATTTTTTGGACGAGATTACATTATATATAGGTGCATTGATTAAAATCAAAATTGAGGAGTGGATATTAAATTCTGAGTGCTGAATTATTAACTAAAAATTTCGAGAAAATTTTGAAAAAAAAAATGGACTTTGATTTCATTTCGAGGATTTTTCAGGAATGAAATAATATCAGAATTTTTGGCAAATTATGGAAGGACATCATGAATTATTACCTGATTTCGTGGATTATGAATTTAAAATTTGAGGAAAATAATAATGTTTATGATAAACACTACTATGAGGATTTTAAATTTCGAGGACGAAATTCTTTTAAGGTGGGTAGACTTGTCACTACCACATTCTGAAATCAGGGGTATTTTTGACTTTTTATAATATTTAATATTATGGTAGTTACAATTAAATAATTGCATGATAATATTTTTAATTTAAATAATTATGTGTGATGTGTAATTAAATATAGTATTATATGCAGTGTTCATTTATTTTTAGCTAGCAGAATTGACCTAGAAGCCCAGTAGACGAACACCTGTCGGAATTATGGAATTTTGTATTTAATTAATTATTTAGAATTTAATTCTTGGAGTTTGTAATCAATTACCGTATTTTATTTAATATTTTTGCGCATTGCCTTTGCTTCGATATTTGGAGCACTACCCTATCTTTTGTCTTCCAACCAAATTCACAATCTTGCCCTAAACATGCCCGCCTTCCATTCTGCTATTTTTGCAACTCATAATTATGCTCTCTGTACATTATTTCTGGCCGCACAAAAATCGTTGCGGACGTTATTTAAATTCCTATTTTTTGTATCGTTGTGCGTTCCAATTTAAATTGGAGGCAATCTTGATCTATTTATCGTGCGGCCCAAATTAGGGTAATATTCTGTTCTGAGTCTTCTTCATTATTGGTATTGATGACCTGACCTGATTTTGGCTCCATGTACTCCTAATTAATTTTAGAACACAACTTGCATTTATTTCTATTTAAATTGAGGATACTAGTTAAACCAATTCTAAAATCCCAATTTAATTCCAGTGCCCTGTTAATTGAGCCCATACCGATCATACAGCGCTCCCTGACCCTACAAAACACCAAACACCGAATCGCCCGCCAAATTTTCGTCATTTTATGTGTTTGTGCAATTTTCCAAATTTAAGGGGGCTAAATTGCAAAATTGTATTTTTTGACCTCACCCAATTGTTTAAACAATGAGGGAACCTAATATTTTAATTAAATCTCTCACCCTCATCCCCACATGAGAAATTTCTTCATGTCCAATCTGGACCACTCATTTAAAGTGGGTCAAATCCTCACCCTCCATCACACCCTCTCTCTCCCTATTTAATGTCTTGTACCCTCAAACCCTAATCCCTAGACAACCTAGGTTTTCCCCCACCTCACAAGCCTCCTCCCTCTCTCCTACTTATGTAATTTCTTTTCTCCTTCTTCCTTCTCCTTCTCATTTCTTTTCCTTCTTCTTCTTCCCCTTCTTCTCCTTTTCATTAATTTTTGAGAATTCAAATTTAGAATGGGGGATACTGTTCATTCCCCCCATCACCACTGTTCAGCCGGCGGTCCATTTCCTGGCTGGCTGTACTCCTCCCCGGCGGATGCTGCCGCTGCCAACCCCTCCATCACCTCCATCAACACTCCGGCCCGAGCCCTCCGCACTCCGGCGCCGACGGAGCCTGCTGCATCTCCCCATTCTCCCACTGCTCCTCCTCCTATCCCTCCATCTCCACCGGCCGCTGCTCCCACATCATCCTCCCACCACCATACACCTCCACCGGCTGCTGCTTCCAACATCCCCACCACCACCGGCATCGGCAACCCGAACTCCTCCATCTCCTCCTCCATCTTCCCATTCCCTCCGGCCTCCTACTCCACTCCGGCAGACTCCCCGTTTCCTGCTCCTTCTTGACGCCACTGTTCAGCCCGACACCCGCTGTACTCCGGCGACTGCCCCTGCACCCGGCGGCCAACCCAGGCGGCCCAGCTTCACCCTGCTGCGACTGCTCCTCCCTGTCGTAATCTCCGGCCGTACTCCGGCGGCCGGCCGACCCAACAGTAAGTTTCTTCTTCTTCCTCTCCCTCCTTTATATATATATATATATATATATATATATATATATATATATATATATATATATATATATATATATATATATATATATGTATACAGAATGTATGTAGGCATGTATGTAATGTATAGTATTTTTTTAATTAATTCTTTAAATATTTGAATATGTGTAGTATATAAATACATAGTAATGTTAATTAAAGATAGGTATATTATTCTTTATTAATATTTAATTATAAATTATAGTATGTAGAATTAATTATTAAGTATGTATAATTAAATGCATATGAATAAGTATATTAATTATTTTTATTAAATTGTATAATTGAGTATGTATCAAATTAATATTTTAAATACATGAATATGAATAGCATTTATTTAATTAATATTTAAAATACATAATGTATAGTATATATAAAATGTATTAGTATGTTAATGTATATATAATTAAGGTGTAAGTTAATGTATATATATTTTATGTGTATAATTATTGTTGATATATATATATATATGTATGTATATTTTGTATAAACATACATATATTTATTTGGTATAGTTTCATGTAGTATATGTGTAATAAAATACATATTTTGGTATAAATGTATAAATATATATATTCTTATAATGGGACTTATGTACATTTTTTTCATAAACAAATAATATATACTTCCACTATATTATACCTATTTTGTACACTTTGGAATAACAATATATATGTATTATGTTTAATTATTAACAGTATGTTTAATTGGTATATGTATATGGTAGGTATTAATGATTAAAATAGGTAATGTGTTTTATCCCTACTAGGTGACCCTAGTTGACCAGTGCCATGCCTGGCATAGCCCTGAGGCCAGTATATTTCTTCTGTGTGTTAAGTTAGCATCTGATACAAGTGTTATAATTGTGATATGTTTTTAGGACTGTTGGTTCACCAGGGAATACTCTGGAACAGGACATCCATAAATACCAGCTAAGGACCCAAGGCAAGTACTTTCTCTGATAATTTCCAAATTCTTGATAATTTCTATAAATTCAATAATCTTGAAATGTTACAACTGAATCCTTGACACTGTGCTACACGGACTAGTATAGCTTGGATCTGCAGTCATGAGATGTTACCTTGATTTTCGTATTGACATTGTACACGACATGTATATTAGACATCGTACATGATAGACTTGACTTGCTCGTATATCGTGACGTGTCATGGTTGGATCCACAGTACTAGTTGGGGGCGGGGAAGTAGTTAGTAAGAAAAGTGATCATAACCTCTTATTGTAGTATAGAAATTGTAAGTGTTAATCATGCTCTTCACCCATGATTAGCCAGGCCCTGTAGCTATCGTACATGTTCCCAAGCCGATCACATTTTGAAACTACTATTTCAAACACTTAGAATAGATTACAGTTTCCTATTTAAATCATATACTACATCACCCGTATATGATACTGTTCCTTGTTCTTTTCATTTTCATACATGCACTGAATGTATCATATTGCCTATTTGCCTGTCTCTTTACATTGCCTGTCTCTCTTTAATTGCCATTGCATTTATTTCACTGTCTTCTCAGTAGCTAGCATGACATGTTTATTACTTTATAGTCCTTATCAATTAAATGGAACTGTTATTTGAGATTGTGCTTTGCTCCTTCCTGACTGGAAACATTTTTTCCAGACTATGCCTTAGAGGACCGCTGTCCGACACTTTATGGACCATATGGTGAGTAGCTGCAGACTTGGTAGTAGTTGTGATTCCGGGAGGTCTAGCCGGAATCACTAATTCTTCTAGTTTTCTGATTAGTTCTTTTAGCAGATTATTTGGTACCGGATTTGTCTCCGGCATTTTTATTGAGACTTGGATTTTGTTGAGTTAGATTTTTACTTCAGAGTTGTGTTGTATTAATTTCTGTTCGTTATCTTATCGTGCTGTAATCCTGTGATTGAGTATGTGCTCGTTTAATTGTGTCATCCGTGCCTCCTTATGGAGATTGGATGTTTGTGTGACATTAGCTAGATAGTATCAAGACCTTGACAGCGTTCTACCACCGACACTGCGGCGTAGGCTAGACGTACCCACGCACTCGTGCCCCTAAACCGGGTGCGGGTCGTGACAAAAGGTTTGCTCAGAGGTAATATGGACATGACAAACTCGACCGAAAAAAAATATTAGGGCAGTAGTTCAGAGGTAATATGGACATGAACCAATATCCGAGAAACTCACCGAGGGATGGTTTGCTAAGTGTGGTCTACCCAAAAATATAGATAGACCTGAGGGTTACTCCGCTGGGGTGATCGTTAGGCCGATAGCTCAGAGGTAATATGGACATGGCTAGCGTCTAACGAGACTTATTTTTGAGTTGTCCCTACGGGAGTGTATAGGTGGACCTGAGGACTGCTCCGCTGGGAAGCTTTTGAGGATCCACTATCCGTTGCGTATCCAGGATTCTTGAATACAGACAATAGCTTGTTGAAGAAGGACAATGTTGTGCATAAGCACTCGCTGGGGATGAACAACAAAAAGTGGGAACCCTTTATATTTTTGTTGTCCTAATGGAGATAGAGATAAGTATAAGCCTAGCATTAGACATAGTACTTTTTTAGGAACTTACTATTATGGGTATCATGAGAAAGTCACCATTAGGGTTTTTCAGTTGGTAGGCGTCATTGGAGAATACATATTCTATGATGAACGAGCCTTTATATTTGGGTTGGAACTTGTTGGTCGTCTTGTGGGTCATAACTATCGGCCTTCTTGCTGTCAGGACGAGTTCACCCACTTGGTAAGTCTTTATCTTGACCCATTTATTGAGGGCTCCTAAGAGACGCGCTTGGTAAAGCTCAATGCGTTATTGAGCTAAGAGACATTTCGCGTTGAGTGCTTATAACTATTGTAGCCATCGGTGGTGATTTTTGTCGATGGTTAGCAAGTTGGAGAGTGTCACTCGTAGTGAAAGAATTTGGATCTCGAAGAGGAGGACCGCTTCGCTCCCGTAGACCAAGGAGAATGGCATGCTACTAGTTGGCATCCAAACCGTTGTTCGATAAGCCTAGAGACATTCACCAGCTTCTCATTTCAATCGCGCTTATTGGATGACACAAAGTTTTTGAGTAGCTTTATGAGGTCTTGTTGAATGCTTTCTCCAGACCATTTTTTTCTGGGATATAGGCTATTGAGGCTATATTTTGAATTCAGTTTTTGTCATAAAATTGGTAAAATATGACTTGCAAATTGTGGACTATTATAATAGATGATCATCCGTGGAAAGCCCAAGCAGTATATGACATGATGCTTGACGAAGTTGATTACGTTTGATGTTTTGACTTCAGCGAGTGATACAACTTTTGCCCACTTGGAGAAGTAGTCAGTAATAGCGAGGATAAACCGATATCCCTTATACGAAGCTGGGCTAATCGGTCTAATAATGTCAATTTCCCAGACTTCGAACGGCCAAGATGCAACAGTCGGGTGTAGGAACTTCGAGGGTTGGTGGATGAAGTCAGCGTGGATTTGGCCCACTTGGTAGTTCCTTGCGTAGTTGATAATGCGACCATCGTCGACCAATAGTAACCCATTCTCCAGAGACGATCCTGTAGCTTGGGTCTGGGCTAATGGGCACCTCATACCCCATTGTGAGCTTCACGGAGAGCCTGTTTCGCTTCTGTATTCGATAGGGTTCGTAGCAGAAGACCATCGTAGGAACGACGATAAAATATTTTAGTAATCGTATCATAATAGAACCTGAGGGAACATCTTCTGATGGAAGTGGCTTCTTTTGGGTTCTTGGAAAGAAAGAATTCCATAGAATGCATAGTCAATGAATAAGGAGTCTCAAGTCTTGATAGTTGGTGCTTGTCTCTACTGAGTAGCTCAGGCACAGACATAGGCTATTCTTCGGGCAGAACATCTCTTGACCGACCACGGTGATCATTTTATGAGTTTTGACTAGATCAACTAAAGAGGTTGTGATGCCAGGCAGAGCGTCAGCCTCAATATTTTGCAGTCGAGGGACATGCTCTATGAAGAACCCCTCGAAGGTGGAGATAATATCGAGCGTAGCTTGGTGGTAGGAGAATCAAGTCTTCATTCTGGACTTCGTACTTACCACGGACTTGATTGACTATCAGCATGGAATAGCCGTAGGCCTCCAGGTAGTCAACTCCTACTTGTTTAGCTAGTTGGAACCCTATAACAGGGGTGTTGTACTCTACCATATTATTGGAGCACGGCTCTGTGAGGCAGTAACCGCGGTTGATGACCAGATCATGTGAAAAAATTAGTACTATCCCAACGCCATCGACAATATTGCCTTTGGGCCCTGTTCCTGAAGCACCATCAAAGAACATTCTCCAAACGATTTCTGCATTTATGGTCATGTTTGAGTCCGCTACTTCGTCTGGTATCTCCTCGTAGAGCTTCAAGGTTTTCGGTAAAGGATAGGGTGCAAGGAAATCTGACAATATTTGGCCTTTGACCGTCTTTTGTGGGACAAATACTATGTCATATCGTAACAGCAGTATTGCCCATGTGGCCAGGTGAGAGTTGAGCGCTTTGGGTTTAGTGATAAGGACCCTGAGCAGATTAACTCATAAGATCACATAGATAGTTTATCCTACCACGTAATACCGAGTCTTATGAATGGAGAAGACCAGAGCGTGGTACTCCTTCTTAATAGGGTTATACCTGTGTTCTACGTCGTCCATTATTCTGCTGAGATAGTAGATGGCCTGTTCGTGACCTGCATCACTTGTATGGGCTAGAAGAACCTTGAGGGAGTGATCCATCGCCCGTACATATAGTAAGAAGGGTCTTCCCATAATGCAGGCCATAAATAGAAGAGAGTTCATGAGATACTCTTTGATGTCGTCGAAGGCGCATTGGCATTCTTTGTTATAGATAAAGAAGACTTCCTTCTTCATAAGCCGAGTTAATGGTTGACAATGTCTAGACAGGTTTTATATGAACCTCATATTGTATTCTAGTCTTCCTTGAAGGCCATGAAGTTCCCTAAGGTTCTTCCGTGGGCACATTTTAAGGATTGCTTTAGTCTTGTCAGGGTCTACGTGGATACCCGTCGAAGTTACAAAAAAACCCAGGAACTTGCATCTGGAGACTCCTAGAAAGGATTTTGTGGGATTTATCTGGAGCTGGTGCGCACGCATGAGGTCAAACACAGTCCTCAAGTCCCGATGTCACCAACGTAACACTCCACCATCTTAAGTAGATGTTCACGAAAGATTATGATCATAGCTCGCTGGTATGTAGTACTGGCATTCTTCATATCGAAGTGCTTGACTGTGTAGCAGTATACTCTTATCGACGTTTGGAATGATGTGTGCTTCTCGTCGTCAGTAAATATCTTGATTTGATTGTATCCTGAGAACCCATCCATGAAGGACATACGCTCGAAGCTACAAGTGTTATCGATCATATTATGTCTATGATTGGAAGGTAAAACTCGTCCTTAGGGCATGCCGCATTTAGATCACGGAAGTCAATGCAAATCTGGATCTTTTCATTCTTTATGACGACGGGCATAATGGTGGCTACCCAATCCGGATGTTATTCTTCGTGGATGAATCCACTAGCTATCAGTTTGTTAACTTTAGCTTCGATGGCTTTCATGATATCCGGCCAGAACCGTCATTGCTATTGCTTGACTGGCTTAGCATTATGTAAGATATTGAGTTTATGGACCATAATTTGGGGGTCCAGTCCCGGTATATCTTCGTAACTCCAGGCAAAGACATCGATGTATTCCCTGACAATCTATAGTTGGGATTCTCGATCCTTATTGGACATACTCTTGCTAATAAAGATAGGTTTAGGAGAGGACTTGTCACCCATATCAATTTGTATGACTTCGTCCTCAGTGGGAGGTTGTCGTTGTTCGAACCGCATCCCCCATTGAGTGTATAGGCGTTGGGCCCATGGTTCTACTTCAAAGAGTCCAGGTGGATCATCGTCGTCTTCCTCAGGGTCAACTGATACCATGTTGGCAGACAATGTTTGTTTGAGCATCTCCCCGATACTGACGTCAGAGTCCCAAAAGGAAGATTCTGAAGAGTGAGAGTGTAACTCATATTCTTCATCCGATCCTTCGGGGTTGTATGAGGCATGGCGTATCCTAAGCCATGCTTGGTCTTATGATAGTAATTCTCGGGCTTGCTGGCATGAGCCTACAGACGTAGAGGTAGTCGTCGGCCTTTGTCGTAGTTCAATCCCCTAATTGCTTTCATATCGTACCCCATCTTCTGAATAAGGTATTTGGTTTGAGAACAGTACCGATAAAATAATATTTTGTCGGTATCGTGTTCTGTCTCCAGTTCCTCTGAGACAAAGGATTGGAGACTTTCTACTCTACCGAATATGATTAGTTTGTCTCTTCTCTTCCTTATTGGAACTATGAAGTAGGAGTTTTGTCTGGGTTGACTGCATAGGTGGTAGTCAACTGTATATGCAGGTGCAGGCCCAGACTATGCTCAAGAAAATATAGCGTATTGATATGTGCAATATTCGAGTAGTTCAAAGATAGTTATTTATTGATAAAATAAGGTACCTCGTCTTCTGAAATTATATCGTCGATAGAAGGGACGTTAGCATGAGCGGCTACGTACTCCTCCAGTTCTTCCTTTCCGAGATCTACCCCCAGTACGGGCGACGGCTTTGGAAGTCTCCTGCTCAGCTTTACCACTAAAGGTTCAGAAAGTCGTAGTAGGTACTGGATCTTCCTTCAGTGAGAGACTCGGTCTACGGAGGCGGACGACTAGAGGCTCATATACTTTCCTGGGCAGTTTTACCCTAAAGGGAGGAGCTGTGTCGGGAGTACGTGCTTTGAGATGGACCCTCAAAGGCTCATCTGATGTTGCCCCAGTCTTTGCCTCATCGTCAGCCTCATTGCCACGTTCATCTTGGTGGACTTGCTTATAGAGGATCGAGTCAGAGTAGTAGGTCTCGACCCCTTTAAATAGATCAACGTCAGCATATTCTATCTTGATGACCACATACTTGAAGCACTGGTGCAAGGTTGATGGCACGATCATATACTAATGTATCCATAGATGTCCCAACATGACATTATAGGATATGTTTACGTCTATGATGTAGCAGGTGACCTCTGTTTTCAGATCGTCGATCTGGCACTTCAAGCAAATTTTTCCCATAGTATAGTTCCTTGCAACGTTGAAGCCATTAATGGCAGTATTGGTTGTTGCCAGGAGATGCATCGGGATGCCCAGAGTCTGAAATAGACTTCGTAGGATAATGGTGATTGATAAGTTGGGGTCGATGTGCATCTAGTCTACCTTGATGGCACCGATATACCTTGTGTAATACAGAGGACAATCGTACCAATTATTCTTCAACAACATGGCTTATTGTGAGAACTTGATGTTGGGTATCACCTTCATCACATTATTACTGTGGGGGCATGCAGCAGGATCCTCAGCTGGCAGCTTGACCTGCGCCAGGTAGATGTCGGCATTCTGCAATGCCTCACTCAGAACAACCCGGGTGTCTTTGGAGAGTCGGAGAAGATCGAATAGTGACAACTTCACTGGGGTATTGGCCAGTTGTGCCAAGATATCAAAGTTGAAGGGCTTCTCCAGCCCCTGAGCTATATCTTTGTGCAGTAGTTTATCGAAGTAAGTTTCTTTCTTCTTGGAATTGTCCGTGGTTGAAGGCTGAGATGGTCCCGGATCGGATGCGGCGATTAGGGGCGCACCATTGTCGTAGATATCGTACTCTTGTTGGTACGCCAGGCCTGACCTTATTGTTACTGCTATAGCTTCTTCGGAAGGGATATAAACCGTATAGCAGGATTTGGACTTCTTGCCCTTGGACTTGGCTGCAAAAGGTGTTACCTACTGCATCAATTCTGGAGCAAGATCGGAATGGACCCACATGACCTCCCCTCGTAATATAGTAAGAGCTATCAGCCCTGCCATTTGGTCATGAGATGGCGGGAGATTGACAACATCCATTGTTGCCTGGGGAATCGGGATTACACTGTCTTAGGCTTCCATCGCCGAAAAGTTATCGAGCTGGAGCGATACCATGTTTGCGACAACTATTTTGTCATCGAAGTCCAGAGTGAGGGCCTTGGTGTCGAACAGACGCTAGATGTACTGCTTCAATGTGTAGCAGTCCCGCGTCATAGAATAGACATAATGATGGTAGTGGCAGTATTTCGGATTATTTACCTCGGTTGCCTCAACATGGCGCTTGACATCGGGGAGCCGAAGCTTGTTTTTCTTCATTAGCACATCAAAGATTTCCATGAAGTCATCACCTTCGAAGGAATAGGTTTCCTTCAATTTTGGAGCCTCTGCGAGATTTTGCTCGGGCTTCTTGGCTATATTAGCGACCAGAGCCTGCATCCCCTTGCCATCCCAGGCGCTATTACCGTTGTTGTTGTTGTTGTAAGGGCACTTTCACCTATCATCACTGACGGGTATCTATATCCCCAGGAGACGGGAGTCCTTCACCTTCTTTTCGGTGCCGATAGCATTTATGATGAATGTCATCCAGTCTTTAAACTGAGAGTCACCCATCAAGAGCCTGAATATAGGAAGGAGATTCCTTCGGTAGGTGTCTATCAGCGTGGACTCAGGGTTACCGAAGGATAACTTCAGCGCCGCTTGCCTGTACCGCTCGATATATTTTCATATAAACTCTTTCTTCCCTTGCGTGATGTCCATTAAAGAGGACATCGTCATGTTATTTTCCCCATCATAGAACCGAGCAAGAAAATGGCCTTTAAGGTCATCGAACAACGAAATACAGTTGTCCTGGAGGCTACATAACCAATCGAAGGCAATTATGGACAATGCCCCGACAAAGAGCTTGGTTAAGAGGGTGTTGTTGTGAGGCAGATGCCTCGTTGCCATCTCGAAGTAACTCATGAATTGACGGAAAGATGTCTTCCCATCAAACAGAGTCAAGTTGAAGGAATTATACTTGGGCAGATACGGTACATCTCTCCACTCGAGGGGATACGATTGTCGAATCCTGAGCTCGAGTAATGAGTCCCAATTTCCCATTGAGTCTAGGTGGGCCCGGAGTTCTCGTACCTCCTGTATTGCTTTTCGAGCTTCATCGACTGCGAAAGGAACAGACGATCCGGGTAGGGGGTGGTTATCGCCAGCGGGTGGAGCCGTCGTATTTGATTCTCCATTGGTCATGGGGTCCAAGCTTGCTTGTCCAGAGGCTCTTGGTAGTTTTGGTGACATATTTGTGTTAATTTCCAGCATTATCTGGGTCAAGTCTTGCATCGACGCACTCATGGTCTGCATTATGGCCTCGAGGGTTTTGAGGAACTGTTTATCGTTGGGGCCCTCGTGATCGTCCCCTTCCATGTATGTTATTCTCATATTGGAAGAAATAGTTGGGACGGTGGACGTCGCACTTTTCTTCTCAGACTCTTGATGTGAATAGTCATCCGAAAAAGTTGGTAGGGTCGCATCCTCTTCGAATTCGGAGGGAACACTAACCCCAGCATAGGAAGCTACGTCCTCTTGACGATAGTGCCTACCCCCGGGATCTAAGCATTTGTTCCTTGGGAGTCATCATCCTCTTAGAATACCAGATTGTCATAAAGGTTCAGGGAATTATAACTTCCAGCTTTCATAGCCATGTGAGGTGCTGAGGAAGAACTACTACCAATGGTTGGCAGCTTCTTCTTTGAGCGGATGCCCAGGAAAACATCTTCCACAGGTTTCACTGCCTGTCCTTATTGGATATATTTTCTTGACTCGTTGGACGAAAGCGATGGACTGGAGATGCTAGACTTCTGACCTCCCACAGAATATCACGAGGCAAAGGGTAGCTGTCATAACCCGCACCCAGAATTTGGACATGAGTCATGGGTACGTCCAGCCTATGCCGCAGCATCGGTGGTAGAACGATGTCTAGGTCATAATAAATACTAATATGATACTCACAACCTGTCAATGATATCAATCTCCATAAGGAGGACAATATATATCTCATAATATCTCATAATGTAAACTCAATCACAACAACTATAAGAGTATAAGGCACGATAAAAGATAAGAAGAATGACATAGTCAATACCATGTCTCAAAATATAGATAAATCATAGTCTAGCTGTCTAATCATAAAGTCTCCACAAGTCTCAAGTTAAACTTAACATAAGTCTAAACATAAACTGAAATAACCTCAAATAAGTCTTACTGCATAAGATAAATGTTGTCTAGATAACTGTAGGTAATGTCTCTTCTAAAGGAATAGTCTCCTCTAAAATCTTTGGTGTGTAGTTTGCATCTATACCCAGTCCATAGTGTGTGGTACAAAAATTCTCAAGATCCTCTGGAAAAAATATCCAATCAGGATTGGAACGAAGTACAAGCACTAACAGCAGTTCCATGTATATTGACAAAAACTATAATACAGTGTAAAGAAATACAAGATGGATATAAATACTAGCAAGAAGAAATACTGGAAATAAAAATACTGGAGCATATATCATCAATGGTGCAACTAGCAATGAATAGAAATAAATGCACATGCTAGAACAATAAACTGGAATATAGTGAATGCTAGAACAATAACTAGAATATATAGAGATGCTAGATCAATATACTAGAGATACATGTCAAGAACATCTAGCTAAGTGTGTGAAACATTAACATATCATGTGATCGGCTTGGGACTGATCAGGCTTGCTATGTATGACTAGCTATGATTCATGTAAGGTCAAGCTAACCATCTGGATAGCTATGATTCAAGCAATAGTCAGGCTAATAATACATAACAGGCTATGAGGCATGTAATGGTCAGGCTGCACCAACGTGAGGTATGGGTGAGCTATGATTCATGTAGAGTTGGGTATGATCACATAATCTACTAATATTTCCCCGTTTCCTCCAGCTAGCACGATGGATCCCAATCACGAATCCTCGTAACAGGTCTCGATAATACCAACGCGTGTAAGCAACAGTGTCAGAGTCATATACGCTATACAACTAGAATTATAGAGATAATCAACATAATGGAAACTGTTAGAGAATGTGCTCGCCTGTGGTCCTTAGCTAGCAATACCAATGTCCTGGTACCAAAGTATCGTCTGAGTGATCCAACAGTCCTATAGACATATCATATAATACAATATTGTATCAAATATTACACTAACACACACAATCAAAACATAGTGATCTCAGAGACTATGCTAGGAGTGTCATGTCTGTCATTGCTGTACATAATAGACAGTCAATGGTACGGGTCTTGCCAGTACGTCGGCGTACATATGGCAGTCTGCTAACATGCTACGTGGTCACAGGTCAATGTAACTACGGGGTATCCGTGGTTACACTCGGGTCATCTAGTACATAGACATATTATACATATTATTAACTAACATATATATATTAATATTCATTAATTACATATAATATATATATATATACACTTAATAGAGTTTATACTATGTATATATATATTAAACATGTACTAGGGATACATATACAATACATATACATATGTATATATACAAATTGAGAAATATACTATATGTATATATGTGTATATATATACAATTATTAATATTAACCATATACCAATACACATACCAATACCAACTTCAAATACGCATGCATACAATAAAGAACTACACGTATACGTGTACGTGTATATATACGCGAGAGGGGACTCAAACCTGTGTACGTGGGACAAGACATGCATGTCAAAGTCATCACTGAGTGCTTGGTTCAGTCGAGCGGGTTAGCAGCGTCCCCGGTCCAGGCATCGTGCAGGCGGGTCGTTCTGGTCGGTTCAGCGTGTTCTGCCGGTCGAGCAGCATCTCCAGTCGAGCACAGTGGTCGTCGACGGCTCGACGAGTTCAGGTGGGTTGGCGAGTCCTCCGGCGAGGTTCGATGCAAGCTTTCAGGTGGACAACGGCTTGGTGCAGGCGGGTTTGAAGGCAACGGGATGGCAACGAGGCATTGTCGTAGTCGGGGTCATCGTGTGGAGACGGGAAGTATGCAGGGGAGAGTCGGCGTCGAGAGCGGGGTTGGTCGTCGGGTTGTCGACTGATGTGAGGAGGCTCGGTCGGGTTCAACGGGGTGCCTGGGGGGAGATAAAGTCGGTCGTGGGAGAGAATAGGGTGGATGTCGATGAGTTGGCGGTGAGCAGTGGGTCATCATCGGCTGGGATCGGGCGGAGGACTCCAGGCGACCAGGGTCGGGCTGCACGATACAGCGGGGGACGGCTCGGTCATCCGATGTAGCTCTCAGGCGAGGTCGACATGCCCGTATGCTGACTGAAGGGGAGGACGGCGAGGGAAAGGGTTCGTCCGGTGGTCGAAAGATGGTATGGTGGGTGGACAGGGAATAGGTCTGGGAGAACGGCTGTAGCTATAGGTTTATGGGAAAAGTAAAGAAGGATTATTTATATATGAGAATAATGTATTGGTTTGACCTAGAATTAGGGCTTGGTCAAACCCTTAGGAAAAGGGCTTGTCATTGAGATATTTCAAGGGCTATGATTCAAATAAATTCAAATAAAATTGCTAGAATTGCATTGGTTCAAGGTTTTGAAGGCCATGGTTCAAGGAGATTGATGTTGCATTGCACACTCCCAAAAATTATGGAAAAATATACATGAAGGAGAAATGGGTTTATTCGTGTGTCGTGTCCAACGGGGTGGACACCCAAATGCACTTTTACATAAAAGTGCCCAACAATTAAAAAATTGCACAAAGTGAGGTTTATGATTTTAATTAATTAAACTAAGTGTAATAGGTGTTCTAAAATTAATTAGAAGTACAAGGGGCTGAAATTAAGTGGGACACAAGTGTCATGAATGAAGTAGACTCAGAATAGAATATTACCCTAATTTGGATTGCTCAAAATGGGTCGAGATTGTGTCTCCAATTTTGATTAGAATGCACAAGGATATAAGGTTTGATTTATATTGAATTAAATATAGTTGGTTACGATGAATATTATGCGACTAAAATAGAGCACAATAAGGCATAATTATGAGTCACACAAAGATCAAAATAAAAGTCTGGCATGTCTAGGACAAGGGTATGAAATCTGTTGAAATACAATGGCTGGTGTAGTGCTCTAATTATCGAAGCTACGATAAAGTACAATAATCAAATAAAATTACAGTAATTTAAATATAATTAATTATCATGCAGTCATTTACACATTAATTATGAAAAGACAAAAATATCCCTAATCTGAAATATGGGGGTGACAGTAGCTCATCTTCCTTTGGTGCTTGTACCTGTTCTCCTGGTTGCAGATATATAGGTATCTTTGGTTGCAGCCCCTGGAATGCTGACTGCATGTTTGTAGATACTGCTGATTGTTATAACAACAGTTGATGATAATGTTGGTACAGTTATGCCCTAGTGAGGATACTTCATATGTCGTGGTTGTTTTCCTCACTTTGTGCTTGTGATTGATCATGTTGCGCAAGTCGAACGATTGTTGATTCACCTTTGCATCCTACTTATGAGCCCGGGTAGACCGATCACACGGGTGCGCAGGCATTGATTTTGCTTCCTGACCTGGAGTTCATACACTACCAAAATATGTCCAATTTGCGACATTTTTAGCGACATTTAGTTTTGATGTTGCTATATTTTACGAATTTAGCGACGTCCTATTATAACATCGTAGCGACTGTCCGCGACCATCAACGACTACGAATAATATTACTGAATAAGATATTGTCAGGTATCGTAAGACGTCGCTATTATTTTTATTGTAGCAACGTGTAGCAATGTTATTTTGCATACATTGCTAAATATTATAAAATTAGTGGCGTTTAGCAACGTCTAATTATGACGTTGCTAAAGTTTTTTATATAGGTTAACATATTTCATTTTCCCCCATCCTCTCCAAAAAATTTCTAAAACTTTTCGAACCCCTGCACGAACGTGCTTCCCCCGCGACCCCCTTCGGTTCCACAGCTTTGGAGCTCCTGCGTCGAACCCCGACACCCCCTCCTCCTCCTTCTCTCCGGGCTTCTCCTCCTCTACCGAGATCCTCCTCCTCATCTTCTCCGGGATCCTCCTCCTCCTTCCAGTTCCTCCTCCTCTTCTTCGGGCTCCTCCTACTCCACCGAGCTCCTTCTCCTCTCTCTGGGGTCCTCCTCTATCGAGATCCTCCTCCTCCTCTACATGCACCCCCTCCTCTCCGGCCACCCCCTCCTTAGGTATACCCTAACCCTAACTCGGACACACACACACACACGAACACTAACCCTTACCCTAACTCGGACACATCACACACACACACACATACACATACATACACAAGGACATAAACACTAACACGGACACGGACACGGACACACACACAAACACACACACACAAAAACAAAAACACACTCAGTGTTGCATCCATTATAATTGTTATACTGAAGTTGAGAATAAAAATGAAAGGATTAATATTGTGCTCCGTGTATATATATATATATATATATATATACACACACACACACACACACACACACACACACACACACACTCCATACACACTGATTATTGTGTGCGTATGGTTGGGACTAGAGAAAGTCTGAAACGCTTTTTAATATGTTAAATTGGACATTTCAAGTGATCATATAACTAATATTTGATTGGTACTGCTGTATTATTAGATTTATTTGGGTTTTTTTAAGGTTGCAAGTAGTTTTAGAAGATGCTTCACTTTGGTATATATTACTTGTTTTAAATCAAGCAAGCCATGCATGGCCTGCAGATTGATCACTTAGTTTGAGCTGGCAAATGTTGACTAATTTTAAAATTAAAATAAACCAACCACTTCCTTGGAACAAGTGTGACAGATAAATTACTATAATTTTGATTCTGAAATTAGTACTTTTGTGGAAAGATGAGTTACATATTAGGTTCAATAAGTGAATAGTTAAGATGATATGTAGGTAAGTGCTAGGTATCGATAAGAGTATACTTTAAGGTTAGTTCTGGGAAGGAGTTAGTATCTAAGATACTTAGATAAAAGTAGAATAACTAGATTTATGTTACAACCTAGATAAATATAAGTTAAGTGGTAAATAGTTTCACATAGATAATACTTATTATAAAAGTAGAATAACTAGAAACTTTTGTCGTCACCTACGAAGTTGTGTCCATGTGAGCCATTCTCTGGAAAAAAAAAAATACTTCTGTAAGCCTTTTGAGGCTACTAGAGTTCTACTAGAAATCTAGTAGACTTTTAAAAATCTAGTCTAACCTAATAGCCTCAAAAGGCTTGCAAAAGCAAATTTTTTTCCAGAGAATGGCTTACATTGAATACGTGATGTCACATATATCCTTTATTAGTGTTCACATGTGTATCCATCTTTGCATCCATTGGGATAATATTCTTGAACGATGTCTATTCATCTTTTCAGAAGTATCTAGAAATAGATCTGAATTACTACCTGTGTCATTGTTCGTGGATGTACAACTGTCATCCTGATGACATATGTGGTGTGCGGGATGAATTCATATAGGGGGTGGAATAGTTCCTATATTTTGCCAAAGCGTTCCCTCAGTACATGAACATCACCAAATTTAAGAGTCCGTGTGTAAGATGTCGCAACTTGAAATATTACTCAAAAGTGGATGTACTATATCATTTATACTCGAAGGATTTTATGCGAATTACTATCAGAAGACCTCACACAGAGAACTTGTTTCTTTAGCATCGGAGCCGGAGCCTTTTATGGAGCCGTATATGGGTATCCTCGACTACGCTGATTATGACGACGGGTGCATAAATATGGTTTTCGATGTTGGAACAGGATCTTCCCCTTGATTGCTGCCAGCAACTCTTATAGAGCCCAATAGTGGCTAGGCTAGGCTTCATCCGGGTCTAGTTTTGATCTGGATATTTATGATGCAACTGAGGAGGCACAAAATGCCGAAGCTATAAAGTTCATGGAGTTACTAAAGAATGCAAAAACTCTATTATATCCTGGTTGTGAGGATCATTCATCGTTGGAGGTGGTTATGTCACACCCCAGTCCCAAAATACGTAGGACTAAGAATACGTAACACGCCCAGCCGTATGTATATGAACTCCAATATATGGAAATCATATACACACGTACGCTGTACATGAATATCCAATCCACCAGTGGTAATATACTGTCACAATAAGTCACACAAAATCTATATCTCATCCACAGTACAAATAATCAGTAGGAATAAAGAGCTGAATAATAACTGAATATCCAAGATGAGTATCAAGTCTGATAGTCAGGTGAAAATAAATTCACTACAAAACGACTATACTGAAGTAGCAACAAGGATCTCTAAACAGTGGTAATAAAATCACAAATACTCTGAAGGTAAGACCTCCTCAGTCTGGTAAGTAGAGTCAGGTCCAGGTCCGTACTCCTGCGGGTACTCCTGCTCGTCCATATCTGGAAAGAGACCAGGTCCTCAGAGGGACATAACAAGATACATAATAATATGCTAATAAGTACTGAAAAGTAAACATCCAAT
Source organism: Iris macrosiphon (assembly GCA_036927795.1). Classification (NCBI taxonomy): domain Eukaryota; kingdom Viridiplantae; phylum Streptophyta; class Magnoliopsida; order Asparagales; family Iridaceae; genus Iris; species Iris macrosiphon. The sequence goes on along the minus strand of JAYESA010000019.1, from coordinate 67,488,536 downwards.
GGGGTAGCCTAACCGTCTAAGTGAATGCAGTTTGAGAACAACTTACCAACACGTGGGCTATCTGGCCAAAAATGGGATTGGCATGGTTCTCTAGAAGATCCAGAGGCCTACAAAGCATGTCATCTTTTGAACGACAGAGACCGCCTGATAATATAATATATAGTGGTCATCACTACCCGTCTCTCCGGCGGAGAATCAGGGCACACAGAAGAAAAGTGCAAAGGAGCTCAAACGCTTTACTTATTGTTCTCCCCACCCCATGCTCTAAGTATGCCACATCCATGACACGATAAACCTCTAAATAACTGCCAGGTCTACTAGCATACAAAGTTTCTATTGGCAGTTATCCATATCCGTCGCACGACCTATACGTATCAGTGGCCAGCCGAATACCAAGTTCGTGTCCTACATGTGACTCATACCCGTGTAAGAATAGTAGCATGGCCAATAAAATATAAAATACCTCATAATAATGGGGTGGTCTCATACAGTAGGTCCAATGTAAATACATAAATAAAAGCAGAATACGATGACACCGTCGTTGCACCTAAGTTTCCTTGGACGCGCAATTTATATATAGCAGTTAAAATAAATAAACTAAATAGGCAAAAATAAAATATGCATGCATTATATGGAATGTAAATATAGTACAATGGCAAGGTATACTTGCCGAGCAAGACTTCGGTATAGTGCAGGCGTCCAAAACAGTGTTATGTTTGGTGTAAGAAGAATTGTAGTTAGGGTTTGGGAGAGTTTGCAATATATAGAGAGATAAGAGGCGGTGGAGGTAATTTTAGTGGTCTCAAAAGCCACTATGTTGCTTATTCTTTCTTTCTTTCTTTGTTTTTGGGTTTCGGTTGAGGAGAGTTTAGTAATAATAGAGATAAGAAGCGGTGGAATGAGAAGGCTCACACGCGCAGAGAAGGGAAATAAAAGTTGGGTTTTGCTACTGCTGTGGTTGATATTTCTTCTCCTAATGGGTCTGGGTAGGGGTTACACGGGTAGTGGGTTTAGGATAGAGGGTGTTTGAGTTTTGGGTTGAGATCTAATAGAAATTTCTTTTCTAATTAATTATGTATATATATATATATACACACATATATACATAAAAAAATTTAAAAATTATATTGGTGCATACGATTAAACTAGCAACTGTCCAAAGGATCTCCTACATGGAATAAATTAGAAAAAAAATTATAATGGCTCCATAATTCCCCTAAATGCACAAACACCTTAAATAAAATTAAATAAAATCTATTTCCTCTACTTTAGCTCATAATTACTAAATAAATTAAATAATACGGTTTTCAGAATTAGGGGTTTTATATTCTACCCAACTTAAAAAAAATTCGTCCTCGAAATTAAAACTAAGCCACGGTAGAAAGTCAAGGATGGTATAAGTTATAAATTAACAAAGTAAATTCATACCTTGGTCTGCGAATAGGTTCAAAAAACGTTTGCGCATGTCATCCTCGCGCTCCCAAGTAGATTCTCCTGGCGCGCCATACTTCCATGCCACGCTGACCAAGGGAATAGACTAGTTCATTAATATTTTCTCTCGACGATCAATGATTCCCACGGGTTGCTCTTGATATGACAAACTCGGCCCAATGGTGATCTTCGAATGGTTGAGAATATGATTATTGTCTGTCATATATCGCCTGAGTTACGACACATGGAATACGTCATGTACTCCCTCAAGTGAAGGTGGTAGCGCAAGTCGATACACTACTTCTCCCACTCTCTCTAGCACGTCAAATGGTCCAATATACCTTGAACTCAACTTGCCGTGCCCTCCGAATCGAATGGTGGCTCTGGTAGGTGATATCCTTAAGAAGACATGATCGCCCTCTTTAAACTCCAAAGGACGATGATGAAGCTCTGCCCATTGTTTTTTCCTGTCTTGCGCTGCTTGCAAGTGTTCTTGTATCTTCTTAACTGTCTCAATAGTGTTGACCACTAATTCGGGTCCCAAAATCTAACTTTCTCCCACGTCACTCCAACACACAAGAGACCTACACTTTCTTCCATACAATGCTTCAAACGGAGCCATCTGGATGCTCGCCTGATAGCTATTGTTGTAAGAAAACTCCACAAGGTATAGATGGTCCTCCTATGATCCTCCAAAGTCTAACATACAAGTCCTCAACATATCCTCTAATGTCTGAATAGTACGTTCTGACTGCCCATCTGTCTGCGGGTGATAAGATATACTGAACTTCAGATGAGTTCCAAGACTCTCTTGCATGCTCCTCCAGAAGTGTGATGTAAAGCGCAAATCCCTGTCTGATACAATGCTGACTGGTATGCCATAAAATCTTATGATCTGTCTCATATATAAGTCAGCCAAAGCTTCTGTGGATTGGCCAACTCTAAAAGGCAAGAAATGGGCTAACTTGGTGAGTCGGTCCACTATTACCCATACTGCATCTCTTCCACTTAAAATCTTAGGAAAACCTGTGATGAAGTCCATAGTGATGTTCTTCCACTTCCACTCTGGAATCAAAAGTGGTTGCAATAACCCTGCTATTCTCTGGTGCTCCGCCCTTACTTGCTGACATACCAAACATTTAGCTACAAAGCGAGCTATCTCTCTTTTCATTCCATGCCACCAAAAGTGCTATCGTAAATCACGATACATCTTGGTGCCTCCAGGATGAATAGAATATATCAAACTATGAGCTTCTGTCATCAGCTTCTGTCGAATCTCTCCATTTGGAACATAAAAACGATTACCACATTGTAATATCCCGTCATCATGAATATGCAGTCCTGTCTGCTCTCCGGCCTCTGTCCATTTTTTAATCTTCTGAATCTGGTGTCGATAGGCAATGCTGCCTTAATTCTCTCTACTAGTGATGATTGTACTTACAAGTTGGCTAGGGTCCTGTCTGCTCCGGGTAATATCACTTTAATGCCAAGACCTTACAAGTCCTCTAATAATTCCTTCTATGTTGTCAATAAGTAAGCTACTAGTTTTTGGCTTAACGCGTCTGCTATAATGTTAGACTTGCCTGGATGATAATGTAGCTCTATCTCAAAATCTTTCATCAACTCAAGCCATCGACTTTGCCTCATATTTAACTCCTTCTGCGTGAAGACATACTTGAGGCTTTTGTGGTCTGTATAGATTTCCACTCATTTCCCATATAAGTAATATCTCCATAGCTTTAGAGCAAATACAACGACTGTAAGTTCCAAGTCATGAGTTGGATAATTCTTCTCATGCACTCGTAACTGCCTAGATGCATATGCAATCACCTTGCCATGCTGCATCAATATATATCCCAAGCCTTTCCCTGATGCGTTACTGTAGATCACATAGCCTTCTGATTCTGATAGAATAGTTAATACTGGTGCTGTAGTCAGTCACTTCTTTAATTCTTCAAAAGTGGCTTGACACTCGTTGGTCCATATGAACTATTGATCTTTGCAAATCAACCGTGTCATAGGTCTTGCTATCCTTGAGAAGTTCTTCACGAACCGTCGGTAATATCCCGCAAGTCCAAGGAAACTTCTCACCTCTGCTGCTGATTTAGGAACAGGCCATGTCTCGACTGCCGAGATCTTTTCTGGATCAACAGAAATACCATCTCCTGTAACAACATGTCCAAGAAATAAGACTGTCCAAGAAGAACTCATATTTACTGAGCTTTTCATATAACTGCTCTCTCCTCAAGGTCTCTAGAATAATCCACAGGTGCTCCTCGTGCTCCTCGTGGCTCTTTGAATAGACAAGTATATCATCTATGAAGACGACCATGAACTGGTCCATATACTAATGGACGACTCGATTCATTAAGTCCATAAAGATAGCTGGAGCATTGGTCAATCCAAATGGCATGACCAAAAACTCGTAGTGCCCATATCTTGTCCGGAATGCGGTCTTCGGAATGTCCTCCTTTCGTACCTTCACCTGGTGATATCCTGATCTCAAATCTATCTTTGAGAACATCTTGGCTCCATTATGCTGATCAAATAGGTCATCAATGCATGGCAATGGATATTTATTCTTCACTGTCACTGCATTCAAGGCTCTATAGTCAATGTACATATGCACTGACCCATCCTTCTTTGGTATAAATAACACTGGTGCTCCCCAGGGTAATGCACTTAGTTGGATGAAATCTTTCTCTTCTAGTTCATCCATCTCCTTCTTCGCCAGTCTATAGACATGTGATGCTATGGGTGCTACTCCCGGTGTCAATTCAATCGAAAATACTATATCTCGCTCTGGGGGTAGACCTGGCAATTCTTCTGGAAAGACGTCTTAGAATTCTGAAATAATGGGATGATAGACAACATCGTCCATTGTGAGCTGCATACCATCAAGGATTTCTGTGGATCCTCGTGCAAACTCAAGTTCAGGCTGGCCTGGTACTTTGAAAAGAATGCTTTCTCCAAAGCAATCGAAGAAAGCGTGGTACTTGCTTAGCCAGTCCATTCCAAGCACAATATCAAAAGATGACATAGGAAGGACTAAGAGTCGAGCGTTCATCTCTCTGCCACGTATCACTATGGGACACGATCTACAAATTCTACTAACAGGTACAACTCCTCCTCCGGTAAGAATTCTAACATAACTAGATAAAGGTGTAGAGGCAATGTTGTGTTTGGCAATAAAACTAGATGATATGAATGAGTGGGTGGCTCCCGTATCAAACAATGTCACAGCAGAAAAAGTAAAAGCAAGAGTGATACCTGCTATGACATCAATCCACCACCAAAAATATGTCACGCCCCAGTCCCAAAATACGTAGGACTAAGAATACGTAACACGCCCAGTCGTATGTATACGAACTCCAATATATGAAAACCATATACACACGTATGCTGTACATGAATATCCAATCCACCAGTGGTAATATACTGTCACAACAAGTCACACAGAATCTATATCTCATCAACAGCACAAATAATCAGTAGGAATAAAGAGCTGAATAATAACTGAATATCCAAGATGAGTATCAAGTCTGAGAGTCAGGTGAAAACAAATCCACTACAAAATGACTATACTGAATTAGCAACAAGGATCTCTAAACAGTGGTAATAAAATCACAGATACTCAGAAGGTAAGACCTCCTCAGTCTGGTAAGTAGAGTCAGGTCCATGTCCATACTCCTGCGGAAACTCCTGCTCGTCCATATCTAGAAAGGGACCAGGTCCTCAGAGGGACGTAACAAGATACATAATAACAAGCCAATAAGTACTGAAAAGTAAACATCTAATGGGGTCGCCTAACCGTCTAAGTGAATGCAGTTTGAGAACAACTTTCCAACACGTGGGCTATCTGGCCAAAAATAGGATTGGCATGGTTCTCTAGGAGATCCATGGGCCTACAAAGCATGTCGTCTTTTGAACGGCAGAGGCCGCCTGATAATATAATATATAGTGGTCATCACCACCCGTCTCTCCGGCGGAGAATCCGGACGCATTGGAGAAAAGTGCAAAGGAGCCCAAACGCTTTACTTATTGTTCTTCCCACCCCATGCTCTAAGCATGCCACATCTATGACACGATAAACCTCTAAATAACTAGCAGGTCTACTAGCATACAAAGTTTCTATCGGCAGTTATCCCTATCCGTCGTACGACCTATACGTACCATTGGCCAGCCGAATACGCAAGTCCGTGTCCTACATGTGACTCATACCCATATAAGAATAGGGTCATGGCCAATAAAACATAAAATGCCTCATAATAATGGGGTGGTCTCATACAGTAGGTCCAATGTAAATACATAAATAAAAGCAGAATACGACGACACCGTCGTTGCACCCAAGTTTCCTTGGACGCACAATTTATATATAGCAGTTAAAATAAATAAACTAAATAAGAAGAAATAAAACATGCATGCATTATATAAAATGTAAATATAGTACAATGGCAAGGTATACTTGCCGAGCAAGACTTCGGTATAGTGTAGGCGTCCAAAACAGTGTTATGTTTGGTGTAAGAAGAATTATAGTTAGGGTTTGGGAGAGTTTGCAATATATATAGAGATAAGAGGCGGTGGGGGTAATTTTAGTGATCTCAAAAGCCACTGCTGCTGCTGTTTCTTTCTTTCTTTCTTTCTTTGTTTTTGGGTTTCGGTTGAGGAGAGTTTAGTAATAATAGAGATTAGAAGCTGTGGAATGAGAAGGCTCACACGCGCGGAGAAGGAAAAGAAAAGTTGGGTTTTGCTACTGCTGTGGTTGATATTTTCTTCTCCTAATGGGTCCCGGTAGGGGTTACACGGGTAGTGGGTTTAGGATAGAGGGTGTTTGAGTTTCGGGTTGAGATCCAATAGAAATTTCTTTTCTAATTAATTATATACATATATATATATATACACACACACACATATACATAGAAAAATTCTAAAAATTATATTGGTGCATACGGTTAAACTAAAACTGTCCAAATGGTCTCCTACATGGAATAAATTAGAAAAAAATTATAATGGCTCCATAATTCTCCTAAATGCACAAACACCTCAAATAAAATAAAATAAAATCTATTTACTCTACTTTAGCTCATAATTACTAAATAAATTAAATAATACGGTTTTCAGAATTAGGGATTTTATAGGTTACAAGATTATTGAGCATTAAGTCCGATTTTAACATGTCGATAGAATGCTACAACCGACTGATGGAGTTGATTATAGAGGTATTACCGGTGGGTGCTAAGTTCCTAAAAAAAATTTACCGGTCTAAGAGGATGGTGAGATCGCTCTGTATAGGATATAAAAAAATTGATGCATGTCGTAACGGGTGCATAACGTAATACAAAGACGACAAGGATGAAGATGTGTGCAGATTTTTTGGTGTTGATTGCTACAAGGCAGATGATACATAAAGGTTTTTTTAGTGCAAGGAAGCCGACCGATTCGATGCACTAGCTACTTGCCTTTAATGTCACGGTTGTAGAGGTTGTTTATGGTGAAGGAGACTGACGAAAACATGAGTTGGCACAGACGAGAACAAATGGAAGGAGTGTTGGATCACCCATCTAATGGAGAAGCATGGAAGCACTTCGATTGAGAGTATCCCGATTTTGCTTTGGATCTGCATAATATAAGAAAGGGTCTCTCCTCCAACGATTTTGCCCCATCCGGACTTTTGGGCTCTCAGTATTTGTGTTGTTCTGTAATCGTCATCCCGTACAACCGACCGCCTTGGATATGCATAAAGACTCCGGTTATGTTCTTAACCGTCATTATTCTGGGTCTGAATAATCCAAAGTGGATCATAGATGTGTACATGCAACCATTGATTGATGAGTTGAATCAGCTGTGGAAAGTAGGCGCCAACACGTATGATGTTTCAAAAAAGCAGAATTTTTAGATGAGGGTAGCACTTATGTAGACCATCAAAGACTTTTTGGTTTATGGCATATTATCAAGATGGAGCACTCATGGTTGTCTCTCATGGTCGTATTGTATGGACCGCACTAAGGATTTTCATTTGAAATACGGAGGAAAATCAGCCTTCTTCGATTGTCTTCGACAATTTTTGCCGTCAGATCATCCGTTCCAGAGGAACAGGAATGCATTTCATGCCAACGTTATGGAGAAGGTAAATCCACCTCTAAGGTGGTCCGGAGATACGATATAGGAAGTGGTTAAATATTTTCCAAGTGCTATCGAAGAGCCTACTAAGGGGGTACAAGTGCGATAGATTTGGTCACACTCATAAATGGACGAAGAGGAGCATATTCTGGGATCTGCCATATTAGAGCACAAATCTGATCAGACATAACCTTGATGTCATGTATATCGAGAAGAATGTGTTTGACAACATAATTAATATTATGATAGACGTAAAGGGAATGACGAAAGATAATACCAAGGCCAGGTTGGACTTAGAAGAAATTTGCAGACACCCTATGTTGTATTTGATAGAGGAAGGAAATAGGAAGTATAAGCAGCCTAAGAAAATTTTTTTACTGGACAAGGAGGATAAAAAAAGACTTTGTAGGTGGATTCATGGGCTAAAATTTCCAGACGGGTACGTATCGAATCTGAGAAGATGCATTAACCCGAAGAAGAATAAACTGACGGGTATGAAGAGCCACGATTGTCACATATTCATGGAGAGGTTAATTCTATTTGTATTTCGGGAATTCTTACCGCAGGTAGTTTGGGATTCATTGACTGAGCTTAGCATATTCTTCAGGGATCTTTGTTTTACAAAGTTGATCGTCGATCGTCTAGAAAAATAAGAGAAGGACATTGCAGTAACACCGTGCAAGCTTGAAAGAGTGTTCCCTCCTGGATTCTTCGACTCAATAGAATATTTGCCAATTCATCTTTCTTACGAGGCACGTGTTGGTGGGTCTATCGGTTATCGGTGGATGAACCCGTTCGAGCGTCAACTGAACTACCTAAAGAGAAAGGTAAAAAAAAGGCACGGGTCGATGGTTCTATTTATGAAACCTATGTTCTTGAGGATATTATAAACTTTTGCTCGATGTATTTTAAGTCGCATGTTGCTACTAATAGAACAAGAGTTCCCAGAAATGACGAAGGATATCAGGAATCTAATGATGCAATACTAAAAGTATTCAATACTTTCGGTAATTAAGCCTTCGGGCAAAATGAATAAGAGATATTCGAATGACGACGAGCTAAAGGATGCTCAGTTATATATTACTCAACTGCGATAAGGATGAAGTTGAAAAGCTAGAGGGGTAAGTAATTAATACGTGAATGTTTTAGTCATCTTAATGTAATAGTATACGCTAATATTGTTACACTAATCGGACGCTATTTTGTTATTTTTCAGCATATTTAATGATGAGGTGAGGTCGATGAGACTATACATAACAGATGAAGAAGTAGAACAAGAAATAAGATTTTATTTTTCTTCTTGGTTGAGTGTATATGTAAGGAACTTTTTGTGTGTGCACTATGCATAATAATTAACATAACGTTGAACTTAATAACGTTTTTTGAGTATTTAGGTTGAACGTCCCCACACAATACTCGAGAATGAGTCTATTAGAACTCTAGCCAAGGGATATTTTATGCCGTCAAAATCTGGTCACGCTACTATATAAATAGGTTTAGGTTCAAGTCAACAAAAGTCCCGATAAGAGAGCTTATTGGATCTTGATTCTACGAAAAATAGTTGTTTGTGTATCAGATCTTCGAGTTACAAAGATGTCGATCCAGACAATAATTTATATGGCATTTTACAGGAGATTGTGGAGTTGACTTATAATTATAGAATAGAGCCTACTAAGATCGTGTTATTCAGGTGTGATTGGTTCAATCCGATCAAAGATCAAGGTTAAAAAATAAACAAGCATGGTCTTGAGGATATAAACTATCGGCGTCGATATCAAGGCTATGAACCATTTGTCCTATCAAGTCAGGCTCAGCTCGTGTACTTTATAACTTATCATAAACGGGGAACAACAAGGTCGGACTGGTGGACAATATACAAGACGAAAGCTAGAAATACCTTTGACGTTAACGAAATAGCTTATCAGGAGGATGAGCTACCTATTGTAACAAATATTGTAGATGTGGACTCAACAAAAGTTTTTCATTACACGTCTAATCGTGTGGAAGATATAGAATTATCGGAAGAGGAAGACGAAGTAGATGAAAGTGAAGATGAGGAGGGAGAGGAAGAGGAGGACGAGAAAAATAAAGAAGATAAATTTTCAAAAGAGGATTGAAAGTAAAATGAAATCTATTTAGAGCTCTAGCCATGTACTATTTTTTTAATGTAGAATGTAACATCTATTTTTAATGTGGAATGTGCTTATTGTTTGACTGTGATACTTTTATATTGCGCTTATTGTATGACTGTGATACTTTTATATGTGCTTATTATGTGACTGTGATACTTTTTTATTGTGATATTTCGTACCTAAAAAATTCAACAAAGGGTTGCTCCAGGTCTGTATATTTGGTGAACTGTTATAAGTCTGTGTATTTATTTTATCATCATATGTTATTATTATGTATGACAGGACGACGAGGATCATACGTAGGTAGATCCTCAAGATGGAGTGCTCCTCCGGTACCAGCTACTGGTTCTGGATCCTCGTCGAGGAGTACCCCAGTGTACCGACCAGTCAAATCTCCGACTCTGTCGACGGTACGTGGCAGTACTCTTGGGACCAGCAGTTCTATGCCTGAGACTACTCCCCCATTCACCCTTCCTTCTGCTGATGGTACTATGGATACATAGGAGCAGATGCAGGAGGTCGAGCCGACTCCGTCTGCGCATGATCAGAGCAATCCTCCATGCGCGCCTCCGGGCGAGACGAAGATGGAGATTTAGAGGGACGGGCCTAGCAAGTAAGTTAAATAGTTAACGCTTTTCGAATGATTATATCTATATATTCATGAATTTAATTATCGTTGTATAGATATCGCCCCTCGGTGGTACAGAGAGCACTGGGGCATTTTCTGAGGCAGAACAATGGTGGGCCTTGGATCAACTACTCAGATGCTCCAGAAGATAGGAAGGCATTTTGGTTGCCCACTTCAAGGTAAAAATATATTTATTTTTATTATCAATAATCATTTATGCATATTATGTAACTCTCTATTTTACTTCTTGTAGAAAATATATTTCTATCCACCACACCGGGTTGAGAAGATCGAGGAGCAGTTTCCTATCGTCGCCGACAAGCTGATCCATGATGCGATCAATGACCAGATGGTCCGTGATCGCGACAGAGAACCGATCCACATATGATTGGATCACACCTGAGCAGTGACTGCGATGAAGGCGAGATTCGACGAACCCAAGTACAAGGAACGGTCGAAGAAGGCAAAGGCGGCTAGGTTGAAGGCAGGAAAGTGGTGTGGTAGCTCGATTCCCCTAACAGAACATTTTCGTCGTCTGTATGTATTCTATTGAATATATATTATTTTAATGTAAGTATGATAAGATGTTTAATTTTAATAACAAACAATATAATTTTTAACAGGTACAGAGGGGTAAGGATGCCAACATGGTGACAGTCTTCCTGGCCACCCACCGGAAGGACGGAAAGCTCATCGATGAGAAGGTCACGCAGACCTATGTATGTTTTACTACCCTGCGTTAGTTTTAATATAACTTAGAAAATATGCAAATAAATATCTATATAGTTAGTAATAAGTAACGTAGACGTTAGCAACCACTTTTCTAGGATGAGTATCTTAAACTACGTGAACTGGCGACTGCTATTGTACCTACAAAGGGAGGGGCTGGTACTTCCTCGCAGCAATCTACAGTTTCGTCGGCGTACGAGCTCTGGATGACCGTCGTTGGTGGTCTTCATAGGGGTACGTACTACGGTATGGGATCCTATGGCACCTATGTTGCGATGCAGTCATCCAGGGCCCCTTGTCAGTGTGTATTCCTCACAGCCTTCGTAGGCGTCGACACGAGCCCAGGAGAACATTGATCGTCAGATTACTGACTTGTGTGACGATTTTCTACGGAGGATTACGGAGTGGCCGCAGTCTGTGCCGTAGATGGATGATGCAACGATCACCGCACGTTTTGATTCGCTCGAGCATAGTCATATGGAGCTCAGGACTCTGAGCCATACGACAGAGCATAGCCTTATGGAGATCAGGACTATGGGCCAGACGATAGAGTGCAGCTTGGCAACTCTAGCCATGTGTACGGAGCGCAGACAAACGGAGTTGGAGGAATTGCATACGGCCATGAGCAACTCACTTGCGAGGATCCATGCAGAGCGAGATTTGTTGAGTCGGTCGGTATAGGAGAACACTTCGAGGGTGTAATCTGCCATGGATTCATACAATGATCGAATGCTAGCATTGGAGCAGATACGTCCTCCTGCTTCACCGGCATCGATACCGCCTCCATCACTGCCTCCTCCATCGGCATCGGTGACTCTTTCACAGGAGCAGTATGAGTTTCTTCTATTCCATATGTGCGACGGTGCTCCTCTTGATCGGTAGTAGTCCTTGTTTGGATATGTTTTAGTGTGTTTGTGTGTATTGGACCATTCTTGGGTCTTTGATGTATTTATTTCAAACTTTTATTATATTCTGAGACGCATGTGACACTTATTTTAAATTTATTTATCTACTTCTTGGGACATATTTAGTATAATGTAACTTTGTATATTTCTTTCTTTGTGAGTTTAGTTTATTATTCATATTAACTGTACACCAAAATTTACCGGTGTTGAGTGTTCCACCGAAGGGTTCAGCGAACCCAAGAAATTCAACGGAGGGTTGCTCCGGGTCTATTTATATAAATTATGATTTTATAATTTTATGTAGAGTTTTGTTGGAAAATATTTTACAAACTGTATTTTTTTGTTTAATTTAGCGACGTGTTGCGACGTATTGCGACCTTCCGCGATGTACATTTACGTATCTAAAAAGTATCAGAACGTCGCTACCTGATACCAAGGACGTCGTTAGTACGTCGCTAAACGTCACTAACATGCTGACATGGCAAAACTTGTCATGTCAGCATTATTGTAGGAAAACATCGCTCATAATGTCACTAATGTAGCGACGTTTTACGACCAAATATTACGTTGTCATTTAACGATGACACGTCGCTAATCGTTGTATATTCTGCGACGTCGTGTCGTCGCAAATATACGTCGCTACAGCGACGACTAGCGACAATTTTGTTGTCAGCGACCATGAAATACGCGACACCGTAAAAATATCGCTAATTAGGTCGCTAAATTATTTTAGCGACGTTAGTTTACCTATTAGCGATGTTTTTAGTCGTCACTAATATGTGTTATTCTGGTAGTGATATGATTCGGGATTTCTTTGAGCATGGAAGACTGCTTCGTGAGCTGAATCATACCTTCCTTACGCTCGTTCCGAAGAAACTGGGGGTCACGACACTTGCGAATTTTAAGCCGATTGTATGTTGTAACTATCTGTATAAGTTAATTACACACCTTATGTGCCGACGTATGGAGAAGGTAATGCAAGAATTGGTGTCAAAGAATCAAGCTACATTTATCAGAGGGAGGGCAATTGCAGAGAATAGTCTCCTTGGACATGAGATGGTTCAGGAATTCAACAAACCTGGAGGCCATAACACTTGCATCAATCTTGATTTACGTAAGGCATATGATACGGTGAACCAACATTTTTTATGTCACATTATGGTGTCTATGGGGTTTGACAGCTTATGAGTTTTTTCGTGTCCAAGAATGCATTACGACGCCTTCCTTCTCGATCCTCATTAAAGGGCAGCCCCATGGTTTCTTTAGGAGCAATAGGGGGCTATGACAAGGGGATCCACTCTGCCCATAATTGTTTACTCTGGTTATGGAGTACTTCACGTGCCTGATGGATATTGTTGTGTGCCGGAGGAAGATTGTTCCGGTACAGTCGCATATTACAAATCTTATTTATGTTGATAATCTGTTGGTCTTTTTGGTGTCTTCGTTATCTGGTCTTGTAACCATGTCTGATGTTATGGAGTAGTATGAAAAGCCGTCGGGGCTTCGTGTGAACAGAGATAAGGTCAAAGTTTACTTTTCTAAGTGGTGTCCTGACGAGGAGGAGTATCATGTTGCCTCCTGCTACTATTGGAAAGCTGGAAAATATGTGTGCTGAGTTCATATGGTGGCGTTCAGGCTATTCCTAATCTACGTCGTCCTCGTGATGAGAGAGTGGTTGCTCTGCAGCAGGTTAGGGAACATGCGGTTCATGAGGCCTTTAGGAATGGGAAGGTGGCGAGCATACTTCGCGATGGGGAGTGGTATCATGGGCTCATGGGCTCGTCATGGGGGTGTGCGGAGAATGTACGGCTAGTGAAGATTGACCGGAAATTTACCAAGGAATGCATGGAAGTGACAACTTTGTGCGCAAGATTGCGTACAATCAAATCCGAACTGTCTATGACAAGTGGGAATGAATATGCGTTGTCGTCTTTTGTTGGAGCGTTGTCTTATAAATTGTTCATTATTGCCTCCTTGAATGGGAAATTGTGCTCATCTTATTTGGTTGTTTCTAGTCCTTATCTTGACTCTCATCTAAGTCAGCAACCTATTTGAACATGACACACGTGTTGTTTCTCGACCACCCAACATTCTGACAGTAAGGTTACTTTTATAGTTGTGCTGCAGCAAGTGCTTGAAATGTCTCAGTGTCTTATTTTAACTATAGTGTTTTAATTCCATTAACAAAATTATTATTATTATATATATATATATTTATATATATATATATATATATATATATATATATGAGGTAGCGAGATTGACAGCAATTGCAGAAATCGATCCTCCTCGAGCTCATGAGTGTCTTCGGGCAAAGCTTATTGTATCATTTATTGCACTAAACAATCTCAGCCACACATTGTTTTTGAAATGTATAGTTATAAAATATGATGACGTAACAGTAACTTTATGAGATGATTATGATCACACATTTCAAAAAATATGTACTTGAGATTACTTGATTCATTATTATTTGGTAATATATATATATATATATATATATATATATATATATATAGAGAGAGAGAGAGAGAGAGAGAGGAGAATAAGGGAGGTGAGATGGCACCTCACTCTCAAAACAAGGATGGCGGTGACGTGGCACAATCCCAACTACACAAACGAGGGGAGGGAGGTGAGTGCATTTGTCAATTTTTTTCAAAATATGAAATGTGTTGTTGAAATTGTGCTCCGTCACCGCCACCTTTGGCTTGAGAGTGAGGGGTCATCTCATCTCCTCCACACTCACTCACTTTCTCTCTCTCTCTCTCTCTATATATATATATATATATATATATATATATATATATATATATATATATATATATATATATATATATATAAAAGCTTCGAGAAGTACAAGATCTATCAAGAATCATGTAGTGCTAACAAGGTTTCAAGCATTAGTGTGCAAATGACATATATCAGGGCCGTACCTAATTCTAAACCCTAGTTAATTAGTAGCTCTGCATTATTTCTGTAGATCTTTCCAGAGAAACTGGTTGTTAGATCTCTTTGGAACTCGTGTTATAGGTCCACCAATAACTCAAACCATTGTCGGTTAGTAATATTATAAAATATGTCATTGCTATACATGACAACGATTTTCACAATAGAATCGTATGTTTATTTTAATTGAGAAAATGCCGATAGATGTACATCGATTGATGGAATGAATGCGTTAGGTTGGCAATTCACATGGGGAGTTTGAATCAATCATCATCACATTGTTCTTGTTGCTTTCGGCAAAAGAAAAGAAAAAAGCAGTGGTTGCATGGGATTATCCTTGTGTTGGAGTGGTACGTAACACAAATAATGTTATATTTGTTGTCAGGACTTTTTTTTTTTTTTTTTGGAATGCCAGCTTCCTGCCGTCTGTTGGGTTAGTCTCGATTCAGGATGTCATGAAACGTACGAAGATGACGGATGATCGATGACTGAATCGGACTCAAATTGATCAAAAATAGCAGCAATGTTCACTACCAAAAAAAATCAAATTAGCGACGTCAAAAAACGTCGCTAAATAACAAAAAAACGTCGCTAATCACGTTTAGCGACGTAATTAGCGACGTTTTACAGAAGTCGAAAATCAGTACGTCGCTGAAAGGAAAAATGTCGCTAAACGTCGCTATACCGACGTTTTTTAGCGACTTAAATGTGTCGCTAAATTAGCGACGTTTAGCGACGCAGCGTCACTAATTAGCGACGTAAATAAACATCGCTAAACGTCGCTAATTAGCGACTTATATAGCGACGTGACAGCGACATTTTTAATGACCTGACAGTACTGCCATGTCAGCAATTTGCGACGTACAGCGACGTATTTAGCGACGTATTTAGCGACGTAATTAGCGACGTGTATTAACGTCGCTAATTTTACAAAAAAAAAAATAATGAATTGTTTTCAAACTATTATTCCTGCACTTTATGAATTTCTAATTAAAAATAGACCCGGAGCAACCCTCCGTTGAATTCTATGGGTTCGCCGACCCCTTCGGTGGAACACTCAACACCGGTAAATTAACATCATTTAATATGAATAAAAAGTATTACAGTCATACAATACACACAAATATTATAGAAAGACCTAGAGCAACCCCCCATTGAATTTTTTGCGTACGAAATAATACAAAAAGTATATAAAATATCACAGTCACACAATACACACAAAATAAAAGTATCACAGTCACACAAAATGCATAATATATAAGTATCAAAGTCACATAATGGGCATAATATATAAGTATCACAATAACACAATAACCACAATAAAAGTATATAAAACATCACAGTATCAATCTCGAGGATATCCAATGATAATCAACATTACTTAGTATCTCACTATCCTTAAATCTATGTGGATCAAGAATTAAAAAAGTTTAGTAGGTCCACCCTCTGCCGTAAGTTAAAATTGACAATTACTAGACGCCCTTTATTGGATAAAGGCGGTAATCAGGAAACTATGTGTACTCAAGATCACTATAGGGTGTACATAGATCTTCATAGTACTCATTTATACCAAACTTAAGAACAAAACATGTTTCAAATTACGATATCACTTTTTGCAAATAAGTATTATCAATCTTCCGACCGCAAGATAAACTATTAACATGACTACCAACAATCCCCAAGACAACGTCGTGCTACCAATTTTTGTACGAAGCAACATACCTTGTAATTCACAGCTTCTTCAAGTTTACTGTAAAATAATGTGTTGAATATGTAGTACTCCTCTCTTCTCTTATCAGAAGGAGAGAGAGATCTTTGAAGAAATCTGCAAAACAAGGACAACAACCAATATTATAACATAATTTACTGAAAATATTCTATATATATATGGCAGAGGAATATCATCAAGAATTCTGATGCACAAACAATAAGCATTTCATTTAAGACGTCACCAGAGCCTACTTCAGTAACAGCTCTACTACTATGAGCTTGGCATCAGAAATATTATGATAACCATTTTATCTTGTGAGAAAATTTTGCAGATACTCTTTCTGTAAGCGTGTGAATATTGTCTTAAGTATAGATTTACTAGACTTGGGCCTTAACGCTATGGTAATCTCATCCCATCCAGAAAATATATCCAACATGCTTTTAGATAAACAAGCCAAGCTTAAGCCTTGATTTGGCATATTGAAGCTTCCACATATAGGAAGTTGAAGTACATCTTGACCCTAGCTTACTTGAGCTCTTTACATGAAGTTCAAACTTCATTATTGATACAACAAACTTCAAGCTCATAAGCTATGTAAACCTCACAATGAGAAACCTAATCGTGAAATTTTCAGACACAAATCAAAATAAGTCTCGTAAATTGTCGTAGCACATTTTATTAACATGATTATAATTCAGAATTCAGAATTCAGAAGTCACTTCCAATCTATATATTAATTTATGATACTCCAATCATAGAGGCAGCCGAAGATCCAAGCATGAGCTACCATGGATCTCTCCATGAATCTCCACCGATTCGAGTTCCAATCCATGGCGAAGCTCGGGTACAAACTTTGAAAGAGTACACAGAGGATCCGAGAAGGAGCTGCAAGGAATTTCCTCGTGGATCACCACCAAAACTTTCGATCATCAATGGCGAACCCATGGATCCAGTGAGGGAGGATCGTCTGCAGTCGTAGATTACACTAAGCCCTTATCACAAAAACCCTAATCCTAATCCCAGGTCAAAAATCCTAACCCTAACCCCAGGTCAAAAATCCTAACCCTAACCTTAACCCTATGTCACGTGTGTGTGTGTCGTGTCAGTGTGTGTGTCTGTGTCTGTGTCTGTAACGTGTGTGTGTCGTGTCAGTGTCAGTGCCATGTGTGTCATGTGAGAGAGAGAGAGGGGGAGAGAGAGAGTTAGGGTTTACCTAGAGGAGGAGGAGGGGGGGGAGGACGCGGCCGGAGAGGGGAGGACGCGGCTGGAGGGGGGTCGCCGGGAGGGAGGAGGGGGCACCGGAGGAAGGAGGGGAGCCAGAGGGGGAGGACGCGTCCGAGGGGGGTCGCCGGAGGGAGGAAGGAGGAGCCAGAGTGGGAGAGATCGAGAGCGGGTTTGGGAGAGGGAGAGGGAGAGATCGAAGAAAATGGGGGGAATCAACCCTAAGTAAAAAATTTAGCGACGCCATTAATGACGTCGCTAATTTCGAATTTAGCGACGCCAATAATAACGTCGCTAATTTAGGATTTAGCGACGTTTTAGCGACGCCAATAATGACGTCGCTAATTTAGCGACGTCTTAAACGTCGCTAATGACGTCGCTAAAATGTCCAAAAATTTACGTCGCTAAAAACGTCGCTAAACGTCGCTAAAAAATATATATTAGCGACGTTTAACGACCTAAATTGAACTTATAGCGACTAATCTTTTAAAAACTGAAGAAAAGTCGCTAAACGTCGCTAAATGTCGCCAATTAGCGACGTCTAGCGACGTTTTCACATAGAGTCGCTAAATTAGCGACGTTTTTACATGGAGTCGCTAATCCCGCTTATTCTAGTAGTGGTTACACGGTGTCGATATATCAGCAGATACGTAAATTGGATAGATCGTTTCAGAACCTTTTCTGTGCATCTGACGGTACACCGACGTTATATCGATGGTATGCGACCGTGTAATCTGGACAACAAAGGCAGTGGTTGCATGGGATTACGCTTGTATTGAAGTGCTACACAAACAATGTATATTTGTTATCAGGACTTTTTGGTGGACGCCAGCTTCCTGCTGTCAACGTCTGAAGAAACTAATTGCTAGAATTAACCAGTGCTGCTAACAATTTGGGTACATTTTGTGAGCATTAGGTGAGCTTTCATTCAAGGAGAAATGCAAGACAAGAGACCAACTAACTGCCTATAGAGTGTAATATCATCCTTGTCAGCTTAGGAACAGTTGCATATATATTAAATTCAGAAATTTTCTTTTACGCAGTTAATATCTGTTTTCATCTTCTATTTCCTAAAAACATTAGGTTCTCGTTCTTCTCGGCATGAACTTCTTGTTCTCTTGATCCAGTTTAGAATTTTTTTTCCCGGTCTGAAGAATGTATTGGTACTTTAAGAACACCTAATATTTTTTTCTGTATTATCTTAAACTAATAAGTAAGATCTAGGTCGAGAGAGCAAAGTTATTTTTCCAAGTACTATAAACCATAGTTTACAATATCACCTGATACCGATTCGATACAGTTGATCCATATTGATAAACTTTGGCATATCTTGATTCGATACTGACCGATATCAACATTGGAGATCTCTTTTTCCATCAATTAGGCGAAAAAAATTGAACGAACAAAAGAAGAAAACTTATCTGTTGCAGGTAAACCAATCGACAAGGGTGACTACTATTTCATTCAATTCTAAAATTACTAAGAAACTGTTGGAAAAATTGAATGAATATTGGAATAGGTGTTTCCTTTCTAAATATTGTGTCTATTCACTATTTGTGTCTCTTCATCATTTATATAAAGAGGGTCATGTTAGTGTTTGATTCATTCATTCACACATTCATACATTCAAGAGAGAGAGAGACTACCATCTTTGCTTCGTCAGTTCCTATGGTGTGAAGTGCTGCTACGTATCGGAGGAGGAGTATCGTTGTATCTTGGGAGACTAACGCCATTAGCCCGTAAGCACCTGTGCGGAACGAATATTGTCTTAAGGATATTTAATCAAGTTCAAGCATCGGTCTCGGTCAGATCATTTATTTTATTTTTACTAATAGAAACAACACAGAAAATACTTAAAAATATGTATAAATATATAAAAAAAACTTCTAAAATTTTAATAATTTATTAGTAATAATTTATTTTTTGATATAAAAAAAAAATCTGATACTCTCATACAATACTGTCGATACTGATACTGTTGATGGCGATATTTGATATCGATAGTGCGAATATTGCTATAAACTCGTGACATAAATGTTCATTTTTTTTAAAATGTTCAACTTATATATATATATATATATATATATATATATATATATATATATATATATATCCTATTCAATGGGCACACATCTTAATTGAGAAAATTAGCACATTTATTTGTGTTCGTTGAATCTCATTCAAGTTAATTCTAATGGTTGAAAATTATAATATCTTATTTAAAAATATTCATAATTTATTAGAAATAAAAAAGATAATACTTCAAATGAAAACATACTAATTTATGAATCAAGTATCTCCATGTTTACAATCGTTGGATCTTGTTTAAGTCATCTAATCTTAACCGTTGATTTGAATCATTAAATCAATGGTTAAGAATAGATTATTTAAGC